>JAQQAE010007509.1:0-15828 GCA_029823295.1 Pseudamia nigra
CTTCTTAAGATCCAACAGTGCAAAATGTACATTCTTGCAATTTTTCAACTGATCTTAAAATTTTGATCAGGAGTGTAGAAACAGCCATTGTACATCCATCCATACGTCCATCCATCCCGATATTTCTACTTATCTTCTCATATCTCCACAACCCTTAGGCCCAAGAATGACAACACTTTACACGTTCGTAGATCCCCTGGGGAAAAAAGGTACCATGGTGAACTTGATGTAATTTGCATATTTAATTAGGTCATAAGGTCATTTAGTGACCCAACCACCTTTTGGGCTCTACATACCTAGTCTTTAGAGCTAGGGCTCTGAATTTTTATATGTATCTACTCGGTGCTCGAGGACAACCTCCAGTATACCACATGACTTGATCTTGACCTTGAAGATCGGTAGGGTCTGAAAGTGAATTTGTGAATTTTTCTTTGATGTACATTTTTTGTAAAATATAAAGCCTTTTGGCAGGGGGCTTTGCAGATACACAGCATTCTTTCTGGATTGTCAGTAGTATTGATATCACAAAACTTTGACATCATCTGATGCTTTAAAAACATAGCTAAAAAAAGGAGCTGCCCACACAGGCGCAAGCATAGATATAACAATTATTTACTTATTCCTTTTTGAAGTGAAACAAAATGTAAAATAATAATAACTTTTTCATAGCCCTAACCAATCTTAGTACCTAATTTGACTTACAAAAGTTGGGATACAAACAGCCAGTGCTTTGTGTCAAAGTGTTGAACTTTATGCATCCATTCCAACTGTATTCTGCTTATTGAGTAGAGATAAATGAGATACAGAACTCTCAGTGACAAAAGAGACTGAGATTTTACATATGCGTTGTTTGCATTAACATTTAATGAATTTTCTGACAACGGGGTTTCATCATTACCCTCCTACTTTTAAAGTTAGGCTGGAAAGACAGGCCAAATGCTGATGAGTGATTCTGACTGCGTTCTGACCCAGAAAGGCTAAACATAAACTCGCTTTCCTGCAAGAATTGGTTACAATTAAGGAGTGTAGAATGGTGTCTGATGGATCATTCTTCATGAGTCTGGCATAAAACTGTCTTCCTCAGATGCCAGATATAGGCCCTGTTTGTGCCCTGTATTTCTGGCTGTCTTGGCATTACATAAATCACTGTTATGAAGGCATGCGTACAGGATTTAAGCACTTTGTATCAAGAAGCAGAAAGTACTGTTGCTCTGTATGAAGCACCAGGGAAATAATATATCCTGAAAAAAGCAAACATTTAATTTCAGCTGTGCATTACATGTGTCAATACTGACTACTATTTCAGTTGATGCAGCAGTATAAAAGCAGTCTAAAGACTTTAAGTGGTTGATTCATATAAGGGAAACAAGCAGCCACTAAAGTCAAAGCTGTTTACATCACATTTCATGACAAACCCACAAATAGAATCTACAGAAAAGGAAAGTGCAAGTGCACTAGAGTAGAAGAAAATGGCTTGAGTACAGTAAAACAAAACAAATAGAGATCAGGATCTTTATTTTTAATTATACAGTATTTCCCATTAGGTTCTACTTAATATTGAGGCTTTATGGCATATAAAGCGCCCCTGGCATGCTTATTTGCAGCAATTTGATTGTAATCTTGGTTACTTCTATATTAGCTTTGCACCCATCATAACTCAAAATAGTCTGTAATTGTAGTGCTAGCCCTCAGCTACCGCTACATAATGGTTTACATTTGCTACCCTTGCCCTTAGCCACCTCTACAAGGCTATTTACATTCGTCCGGAGGCTAATGCTAGCCTTGCCCTTAGCCACCTTTACATGGCTGTTTACTTTCGCTGATTCTAGCTTTGCCCTTAACCTACTGGGAGAATGATCACCTAATGAAGTCTGGCACACTATAATATCATACTGTGCCTTGTTGGGAAAAAAAAGTCTCACAACCAAGAGTTTGCAAAACTAATGAAATGTCTAGGAGTTAGGTAGACTTTGTTTTCTGTTCTTTCTGGCAACATGGTAGATAAGCCAGAAAACAGAAAATCATGCCATGGGCACTTCACATACTTTGTCATTTTGGGTTAATATCATATGATATAACATTTTTCTCTTAACACAAGAAATATGTCATTCCTAGATTTCTGAGTATTGCAAAGAAACCTATATTGAAAAAGTAATAAGAACGTGTTGAAATTAAATATGGATTTCAATTCATTAGCCCATGGATGACCATGCAAAATGTCCCAATTAAATACCTTGCAGCAAGTCTGTGATTGAACATATTGAGTTTATTCCATAGCTGAAGCATTTAACTTTCTTTCAGAATTAAAGGATAAATTAATTTCAGTGTAGACTTAAAAGGATTGGCTCTAAATAATAAAACTAAAAAGGCATGGACATAAATAATTACAATCCTAATAAGAAGTAGGGTGTCCTGACTAACAGAATTAAACAGAATTCAGCCATTGGTATTTTTCACAGTAAACACCACTTTTCTTGTTTCAAGATTAGAACAAATTGTGAAGCATCTTTATCGGTGAAGCCATATGATTTAATTTACTGAGCATCAAGATTATTACAATATTCTGGCAGTGTTCATCATGACCTGTAACAGTTCTCTACTTTCAGTGTTTTCAGCCTGCATTCAGAGCAAAAAGAAGTTTAAAAAAAAACTTCATGTAATTTGGATGAGCGCAGCAGAGAAGAAAAGCCTCCAGTCGGAAGACAGAGATTTTTTACTTTTGCTTCCCAGCAGTGTAGCTGTGACAGAGATGATGAGTGGCATTGAGCAATAACCAGCAGGTCAATAAGAATTAAGGCTGTCATGAAAGACAGAGAGTGTCAGTAACACAGCTGTTCAAAAAAAGAAAAAGCTGACACAGGAGCAGCTGAGAGATGCTGCTTAGAAAACATTTAATTTCAAGAATATTACAAATGAGTGTCTGCTCATGCTTCAGGTTTCTATCCCATGTCTTCATCTGTGGAAAATGTGCCTCCTCTTTACCGCTGTAGTATAAACAGGGGTGATGTATGGGACGAGTTTAACTGAGGGTAGAATAACCAGCTATGTTTACAGCATAACCTCAAAAACAAACTGCATACAAGCCTACATCAATTGTGCCCTCTTATCCACAAAAACAGCCTCTACACTGATTTCAAATTTTCCAAAAAATTCCTTGTTTGTACATAGGTTGGTCCATAGGTAAAACATATTTAGTACCCATTTTAGAAGTTTCATGTTGAAAATTATTATGGAAACAGCAACATTCAAATGAACTTTGTGATTGATCAACTCTCTGCAGTGTCATCCTTGAGTCAAATGTGGAAATTTCAAAAACTGCTCTTATTTCAGTGTTCACCAGGGTCTGGCTTCCAGAGCGAGTCAATCCCCACAAAATCCCATGTTAAAATGTTAATGAGCAGAAATATGTTTACAGCCAATTACAAACAATGGTGTTGATCTCCAGATGTTATTTATTTTTTTATATATTCTGCCCATTAAACAAACCAGATTTCAAAATGTGTGCATAATAAATGAGCATGACATAGATATAAGAAATAATAGAAACAAAGTAAATAGCTGTCAGATTGTTCATAAGACCATTTCATCATCTGAATAATCTGCTGGAATTATGTCAATGTGTCTTTACACACTGCTATCTGACTTCCCCTCAAAACATGGCACAGTGCAAACCCACAGCTTACGACAGCTATGAGCCTATTTCTTTTTTTATTTATATCTATGGGACACAAGCACTTTGACAAATGATAAACCCACCAAGTCCATTTTTGGATCCGAGTGAGTAGGCAATGATGCCAATCTGGTGATGCCTACAGCCTCTTTGTTTGAGCTTCAGCTCTACAAACCCATATGGGTGACGTCAGGAAGGGTTTGTCCATCTTTTATATACATTCTTTGTTAAAACATGACTTGTAGATCAGGGTTGGACTAATGAGGAAACAAAATTATTCTCTTTGATGTTGATTATTCCTGTCTCATCTATGAAGCAACATTTTTGAAACTTTTCTTTGAGTAATGTGTCACATAGTCCAGACACAATCTTCTGATGTCATTACACAGACTAGGTCAAGTCCAAACATTCTCTTTTTTGCTGCTTCTCAAAAGTTCACTTCACATTGACTTTACATTTTATGGAAACACAGCTATTGCATGTCTTCTGCCTGTGCACAGCAAAATCAGTGTGTAAGACCACAGACTATTGTTAGCTTTTAAATTTAGATGGGTTTAGGCTGATGCATCTGCAAACATCCACAACACAAAAGCACACAAGCCCACACACAGTGCACATTTAATCAATACATGTAAACTTTCACCAAGTTGTTCCCACAGTCAACTATTTCACTTCCTGCCTGGTGTATATCTTTCCAGATAATAATCATTACCTATATGAAAACATCCCACAGTCTATAAGGATGCCGGAGGACAATGTATGCACGAATAATTTGTATTTATTTTATTCTATTTACAATTTATGTCCTCAGGTGGCGTATTTAAAACTCTTTAAAACACACAGGGATGTACACGCATCTATTTATGTACATAGATATTTCTGTTTATTAAAGTACGATTTAAAAAAATTGACTCCTTGATTAATTTTATCAAGGACTGCAAATAGAACCTTAACCCTGTTAGTCTGTTCTGCGAAGAAAGCTTCTAGACAATAAAATGCATCATTTAAGGCTATAGGGTGAGCTCTTAATGTAACCATTCAAATTTTTAAACATGAACCAGGTTACAAGCTCCCTTGTTCAGTTTAAACCCTTATTACTGTAAGAATCATATCAAAGCGAATTGAATTGAAAATTGAAAGAACTTTATTCATCCCTTTATAGGCAATGAATTGACAAGCTCATAGGTAAGAAAAATCAAATCAGTGACATGTTTTCAGTCTCCACAGTCCTCAATCTGCCATCAGCTGTGGCATCAAACAGTCTGATTGTGGTGGAAATGAAGGATCCCCTATAACATTCAGTCCTGCAGCGTAGTGATGTTCGTTCTCCACTGCAGCTGCTCCTCTTTTTAGTCTTTTTGGCGTATGTGTCCAACCAAACCATGGTGTATCCAGGCATTTCAACAGAGTCTGAGCGGTCATTGTTGACATTGTTTAGCCTACAGAAACACAAGGCTAGACTTGAGTCCTTCAGGTCACGTGGAATTGGTTGGTACGATCCACATTTCCTCTGCCTCATGCTCAGTAGGTCCTCTCTGGAGTAAACTCTCCTCTCCATATCAATGCAAAATTTATCCCACAAAAGAAGATCCAAACAAAGCATTGTACTGTATATACAAAAATTATAAGAAATATGTGGAAAAACCACAGACCTGTATCAGAATGCGTTTATTGTCATTGTCAAATGTTTCCATCAACAACGAAATTACATTTTCTCCCATAGAGGCAGAGGGGGCTACAGCACAGATATTGCATGCTGCCCTTTTCAGCAGTTGGGGGAAAAGAGGGGGTGGAGGGTGGAATACAATAGGAAAGAGAGTAAAAAAAAAGTTCCCGTTTCCAGAATAAGGCTCCTTAGGAAGCAAAATTATGGTCACATAGAAAAAAAACCATATGTACAGTTAGCAGATATGTTGCTACACAAACATTCATTGACACAGCAATAAGTATCAGAGACACATGGGGTGTGTGTGTAGTAGTGGATGCATTTTGTCATATCAGTTTGATAGGAAAGTCAAAAATCCTCTCTCAGAGCATATAGTCCAGGTGTTAAATTCCATGATAGTTTCCATTTCGACACATGTCCACAGAAAGTTCAATTTGACCCCATATCAGAGTGTTGGTGTAAGGTGGGGGAAGGGTGAAAAGCGGAGCTTCGTTCTCGAAAACGGTGTTTATACTCCTCATGTATAAAATTGGCATTGTACCTGAAATAAGCCTAATCAGTGAAATTCTGAATCATAAACTCAAATCAGAACACACATGGAAACTTAAGAATCAGAATTTAACCAATCCAGTGACAATCCATAGCCATAGGCCCACAGAGACATGTCTGTGTTGCGCTTGATTTTCCCTGTCTGCATGTCCTATGATTATGATGGTGCAGGTGATGTAATATCTTTTCATGGAGTCTAGAATGCATATAAGACATGCTGTCTACCTTTATTTCCAGCCACATTGGCTCCTGTCTACATCTGTGTCTGGCAGAGACAGGTATACAATATGTGCAGTACCTGACAACTTATTCGCACTCTAAACACTTCAGTCCCACTACTCAAACTACACCAATTTTTTGACCTGCATGGCACTTTTCTCTCCTATATCTTTTTTCATCATCCATTCTGGCAACTTGAGCCCAGACACATCCTGGTTCCTCCACACATTCGTCTTCTCTCTAGCTTCCAATTCCCATCTCGCTTACTTTTCTTTTTGTTAACCGTCATGGGCAGGGAAAAGCACATCAAAATGCTTCAATATCCTACAAATGTTTTAGGTGCCCATTACTTTTAGATGACCATTGGACTGGTTCCCATTACCCGTGTCTTACTCTGCTAAAGCCTTATCTTTGCTGTCCTTTCTCTTCCCTCTGGCTGAGACATTCAGTATCAGAGAAAGCACAGTATGTTCTGAATGCCCCCCCTGACCCCCCCAAAAAAAAGCCCCAAACCTGAATACCCTAAGCTCACAGTGAAATCATAAACCACTTCAGGCTCAGCGAACCAAGCAATCACAGCATTTTCAGGGGTGACACAAAGTTCCTATGGGATTTGAATAAAGTTTTCAGCATTTCCTCACAGATATTACAGGGTTCAGTGTATAATTAATTTTTTTTTCACCCCTTTTAAACTTCACATTACCACATTACAAAATGCATATTCAATGCGCATCACCTGCTGTGACTGGCTGGCAGCAAACATGAATCTTGTCTCCATTAGCTGAAAGACAATTAATCAGCTGGTGGTAATGTATCTGCATATCATTGTTGTGGAGGTTTCCCATAATGTTAATGTTAAGTCAGGGTGATCTGTGCAGCAGCCATGCAAATGATGGTGTAGATTATGCGTTTAACCTGTCGGGGCGCTTGCATTTTAATACACAGATGCAAACAGTAAATTACACAAGCTGGGGAAATGAAGTGCTTCCTTTCTCACCACTGAAAATATATTTACATAAAATAATAAGTTAAATGAATGGTGTTTTTTCTGGCCACCTACATGGTTTGAGAAAATCTAAGCCACTGTGAAAATGATCCTTTTAAATGTAGCAGAGACAACATCCTGAACCTCAATTGCTTTAAAATAATCAGCTGGATGTTTGTAGAGATCATTTTTTTCTGTCAAATTAAAGGTTCACCATGCAAGATCTGTGTACAAACAGTACTCAAGTAAAAGTACTGTTACTTCATGATTTTAATGACAAGTACAAGTAGAGATACTCATAAAAATAGGTACTTCTTGCTTCATTGTTTTGTTACTGGTCTCATTTTGTTTTGTATTTACTGATTTTTTTATTTTATTGGTTGCATTGTATATTTTTATTATTGATTTTTGTTCTGTTTTATTGGTTATTTTGATAGCATTTGTCAATTTGTTTGATTGCTTTGTCATTCATTTCGTTGTGCATTTTGTTTAGTTTGTTTTTCAATTTTGTTGCTTATATTGCATAGCTTTATTAATTTTCTTGATTTGTTTTTGCTGATTTTTTTGTGTAAATTTTGTGTGAAAATAAACACAAAAAAAAGTCAGTGACATTTTCAACCTCACTACATACGTAGCTAGAAATGTATATAGGTCAAATTTAAGTGCAATGATTCCTAACACTACTGATCTTCAAGGTCATTGATGATTGAGAGGTGTACTGAAATCTAATCTATCATATTATAAAATTTGGTGACTAGCTTTAGTAGTTTTGGTACAACAAGTTGAAATGCTGTGACCTAATTAAAACAGCGATTGGGTGCTGGTTGCCATAGTAACCCTTCCCCATACCTAGACTACCCACGTGCCAAGTTTGGTTAGCTTGGGTACAGGGACTTTGGAGATAGGGAGCGGACTGTTTTGACACACATGTCGCTTTGCACTATATCCCCCTCAGCTACGGTACATTCAGGCAAGAGATAGTAAAGCAACAAAATGAACAAAAATGAGCAAAATAAGCAAAAAGTAAGAAACACATGAAGAAAAATATATTTACAAAAATGAACAAAATAAGGCATACACATATACTGTATATTACATGCACTTACTGCAAAATAATTCCTACCATTTCTGCTGTACTATATGTTATATTCACAAAAAATGATGAAAAAGACAAAAAAATAGGAGAAAAAGGTCAAAATGAACAAACTAAGAAAAAAATGAGCAAGTTTTAGGAAACTAATAACAAAAATTAACTAAAAATTGACCATATAAATTAACAAAATAAAGTGGTGCTCCGACTAACAAATTTAATCTGTTCCAGCGTCACGTTCATTGGGCGAATCATTCATTAGCTGGAGCGAGTTTTTCCATAGGAATACATGTAAAACCAATTAATCCGTTCCGGACTCACGAAAACTCCCACATGAAGTAAATATTATACACCCGTACGTGCACATTTATTGATTTATAAAGACAATTACCAGAGGAGGATGAGACGGAGACAGCCATTATTCTTAGGTCCCATGATGAAAAACACTAAATGAAGCAGTATTTTAGGTGAAAAAAGTGAAAAAGTTAGATGAATCAATAGGTGGAAAAATTCGTAACCTGAATTACAAAATTTGTAAACCAAAATTTTATGGGTTACGAAACCCGAACCCGAAACTTTTTCATTAGCTGGGATGCAATTTTGGGCGATTTGTTTTTTTTTTTTTTTTGTTACCTGAATTTTTCGTTGGTAGAAGCGTTCATTACCCAGGGCACCACTGTAATGAAGTGCTAACATGAAGGACTATAAAGCAACTTAACAAAAAATTAACAATATAACTAACAAAACTAAATTTAAAAAAATTATAAACGTAAGCAACAAAATGATCCAAAAAAATCAAAATCAAGTGAATACACAATAAGCAACACTTAAGCAAACAGTGAACATCTCACCCCAGTGGGTTTTTTATGTTAGACAATAAACAGTTTAACATATATTTTTACATTACCTAGTGCTGGAGGTGTCACTTTCTTAATGACGTTAATTGCTGTTACCTGAAAGAAAAATAAACTGTCAGAACACAATATATAAGACCATAATGCAGTCCACATATTTAAGTTCTTCACTATGCAAGCTGTGTTTATGAGATACTTTTTACCTGTTTTTAACAAAAGTGTAAATAAATAAATAAAACGTAACTTTTACTTAAGTGCTCTTTCTTTTTAATCTATCGCCACTGCTGTAATGTTGAGGCTGTGGAGGAGTGGAAGACAGACACTGGAGATACTAGGAGTGAGTACAATGATTATGAGGGGAAAAATGTCCCCAGTCTACATAGAAATCAGTTTACAGGCTGTTATGGACAACAGAGACACTCGTTATCTTAAAAATACACATAACTAACGTCAGCTAACAACTGTCTCCCAGCACAACACAGACTTTAACACAAGCACATACTGTATTCACTCAATATACTGTGGAGAGCCCAGAGTATTTATGAAGTGTAGAATAGTTCAAACATCGTTCAATTACAATTTTCAGATGTAAAATACCTTACAGGCCTTACAAATGCAATTCAGAGTTTTGACCAAGCTGCAGTACTTTCAGCTCCAGAGGCCGGACATCTTAAGTAATATTTGGATGTGTTTCAATTCAGTGAATGGGACACAGTTAGAAAGTCGAGCACTAAGTGATTCTGTGAAAAAAAAAAAAATCAATGAACTTGTTCAAGTGATTCAGTATTTCTTTTTTGATCATGAACTGAAACTTTGTCCTCTGTCTACTGAAAAATGACCTAGATTTCCTTGCTAAAGTTGGTTTATGGTTTAAATGCTCAGCCTGTTGACATCTAGTTGCATCATGAACCGTTCTGCTCTCACCTCAGCTATATCCACAGTGGCCACCAAAATGCAAGTGGTTCGGTGCAGTGAGTGTGTTTGTCATGTTCTGGGCTTTTTGACTCGACTCGACTCTCAAACACAGTACGTGACTGTATTGCACCTTAATACTGGATGTCACCTGCTACAAACCAAAACACACTCGAAGAAAAGGAAATTGGTGTGGAAACCCAATGCTTTCATGAATGCCTGTGTATGAAAATATTGACATAATTTCTTCTTCAGTAATAAAAGCACAGCAATTAATATTTTCAGGAAAATATCCAACATCATAATGAAAACATAACTATGCCTTGTTTTATTAGATATCTCTTTGCATGTCAGATATTTGATAGTATATTTCATTATCTTACTTAATATGTTAACAATGAGAGCTGTTGATGGCAGCTGGCTGTAAACACTGTACATCAGAGCTGCAGCAAGTCTTTAATGTTAAGGCTAGCAAGCACTACATCTGTAGTCAAAAGGAAGACTAGAGCTCAACAGGATCAATGGAGAGCATGGCTGCAATTGCAAATTCACTTGGGCGAGATTTTAAAACCCACACATTTTAGCAGCCAGTACCTAGAGCATAACAAATTTATCATTGCATTTTACATATATTTGAATAGCAAATGTTACTCTCATTTTAATGCGTTGTACATGATCAGTTCCTCTGAGAAAGCCAGCATACAGTCATTCACAGTTTGAGTCTGTGAGTAGCCTCATCTTCTTTCTTGGACACTGCTGTAGATGTGTCTTTTGCCCCTTTCAGACCAAGCTTCAGGGTTTTTGTGTATGGTTGGCCAACCCTGCTTGGCGACTTGAGTCAAGAGGTGCGTCTGACCAGGGTTGATTGCCATATGAATAGCAGCAACCCTGGTTGCTAACTTGTGGGGCGGGGTGAGGCAGGACTTGCAGGACAAATGAATTGCATTGGTTAGGAGTGAGAGCATATTGCAATGATGTAATTGCAGGATGTAAACAAAAGGTGCAGTTAACAGGTCTGTTCTCAAATACACAGATGGTGAACTTTGACCAAAAAGTGAACATGAACAACTGAGTAGGACAGTCATGGACAATGTCGTGTCTGCCAACATTAAGAAGCTGATGATCCAGAGAGGCATCTGCTGGTCCCAAAAACAGATTACCAATAAACTGAAGGCACTGAAAAAACACTACACGAAGATCCACAACGAAAGCAGGAGTGGTGTTAGGCGAATGGACTGACCATACTACGAGCTATGTCACGGGAATATTAGACAAACAGCACTCACCAATCCTGTGCAGCTCTCATCCAGCTCCGGCGGACAGGTCAGAGAAGAAATGTATATGACATAACGTGTTGTTGTCTGCCCCTCCAGATCATGCGTTGTCAGTCTGCCATTTTAAGCCACTAAGTTTATTAGAATGCATCTCTCCCGGGCTCTGCTTAAATTGCCGTGACTCGGGATTTACCAGGGTTGATGGGCTTGGTATGATTTGACGAAAGAAGGGTGAACCTGGGTCAGATAACCCTGGTTGTTGGTCTGAATGTGTTATTTGGCTGCGCTGTGGTAGGACAGGTCCAGCTGAAAGCTGTATTTGCCCCGGAGGCTCGATGTTTCTTCACGTAGGTGACTTTCTAATCTTTAAATACCACAACATAGGCTACTGACTGCACATTAGACACATTCATTTGGTACATGGATTTGGTGATAATATAAAAAAGTGTTTGTTAAGACACGCAGGGTGAAACCATTGGTTTCCATGGTCAATTTTAGGAAACAGGGTCAGGAAAGACATTTTTTGCAGGCTGTGTCCTACCATTGTTACTAACCTACGGCCTCTTAGTGTTGCCATAGTGACACTGCTGCCTCCTTCCTCCGATCTGAAACACAGACTTAGATGGAGTGTGAGTCGAGCTGAGGTTGGTAAAATGAAATGGTGAAGCAACTCAGGAATCAATCAAGACTATACTGGTAAATATGGACAAATATTGGCATCTGGCCCATCTTTATAGGTGCATTATGAAATTACCCTTTGCACAGTGTTCACAGAGGTAGTATATTATCTGTAGAGACCAATACCTTTGTAGTTACAGTAATAGGTTGCACACTTGTTTATTTCTGCTTAAAGATGGGTCATGTTAACATTGGACCCTACGGGAATTGACTCACATTTGGAGCCAGTCCACCAGTGGACACTGAAATTACAACCATTACTAATGCTTGCACATAAACCTCACAGCTCAGCCACAGTGGTGGTCACTTGGTTGAAAATTGTCAGGCTATGTAGAGCGTTGCATTCATTGTCTGTAAGAATTTCTATAGGCTTGAGTAATGTGTTTTTTATCTTTATTTGTCTCTGTTTTACTTGCTGGGCCATTCTGGGATTGCAATTAGACCACATGTGGCTTGTGGACCACCATTTTTGTACGCCTGTTGAAGAGCCTATCATCAGTTCCACATAAGAAACTACTGATCTGAACAGTTGAGGTTTAAATATGGCTCATATTGTAGCTACCCAACCTTTTACTGTATATACAGAAAATGACTTCAATAGACACGGTCGAGTGCTCACATACAAATACCCTAAAATATTCACACTCAGACCTACATATATACATACCCATTAATGAACAATTGGGTAAGAAACATATGGAGCTGGAAATCCGGGAGTCTGTTAGTGTATCCCTTGTAATGGATGTCAGGACTAGAAAAGAGAATTAGGCCTATAGGCATTGCTATTGACAGAGCATTAGAATAATCCCTGCTACTTAGGACAACAGGTACTAAATACACCAATTCCACTTCCCCCCACTCACACAGCAAAGTAAACTAATGAACGAGGAGCCTTTGCATATTCGCTATTATAACTGAACTCAGACAGAACCCATTTATTTTTATGACGCACCATAAAGCTCTGCAGCCGTGCGCCTCGCCAAACAAACATGTTAAGACAAACAACAGTGGGATGGACATGCACACTCACATAATCACGCACATCAACACACGCCTTTTTTTAAATTACAGCTCGGATTCTACCCTTTGAATCCTAACAAGGCTGAGAACATTCGTTTTCTGAGTTGTTAAATTCAAAACACTACAGTGGAGCCTGAAGGGGAAATAAGCTACAACACCCTAAGTGTTGAGCTTGAGAGAATAACTGAAAGAAGATATAGCACAGAAGGAAAAGACATTGCAAGCTTCTTAGGAGCTGAGATGGTCACCATGCCCCGAATGCCATTTATTATAATTTGTAGACCCTTCAATATCTATTCAGTGATAAGTTATCTTCTATTTGCTGAGCTGGAGAGGTTATTGAGAAATCCTCATATTGACCTTTCATTCAGAGGCTATGAATATGTCCCATAGCGCTTAAGAGTGAAGTTAGGTCATGCAGGCAGGTATTGAATGTCAAACCATAAATGGCTAAATGGCAATATTGATACACTGGTTCATGGTTAGATCAATATCTTCATCTGTAATTGGTGAAACCTTACAGACTGCAAGTCAGTAAGGGTTTGTTAGCACTAAATTGCTTGTTAGTAAAGTGCAGATAATGACATGTGATAGACAGTATGCCAAATGCAGGACATTGAAAATAAAGTGGCACAGCAGTAACCAGATTACTGCTCTGAAGTGAATGTGTTCTGATGCCTTTACATGGTCACATCATAGGAGGTATACTGTGGCATTAGTATTTGAAGTATTTGACCCTTCCTGATTTCTTATTTTTTGCATCTTTGGTGCAATTAAATGTTTCTGATCACACAAATTTTAATAGTAGAGACAACAATAACCCAAATAAATACAAAGTAAATGATAATTTCAAGGCAGCATGGTGGTGCAGTGGTTAGCACCAGTACCTCACAGGAAGAAGGTCCCGGTTCAGTCCATTGCATGTTCTTCCTGTGTCTGTGTGGGTTCTTGCTGTCTTCCTCCCATGTCCAAAAACATGCACTTAGTTTAACTGATTACTCTGAATTGCACATATGTGAGTGGTTGTCTGTCTGTTTATGTCAGCTCTGCAATGAACTGACAACTTGTCCAGTGTACACTACCTAAACTTAAGTCAGCAGGAATAAGCTTCAGCACCCCTGACCCCTGCAAGAATTATAGGTTAGAAGATGAATAATGATTTCATTTAAGCAGAAAATACTAGTCAAACAAACCTGAAACTGTGTGAAAATGTACACCTCCAGCTCCCCTTTGTTAGATTATGAATTTAGTGTGATTAACTACATTTTTTAAGAAAGCAGAGTTCATTTTCACTGGTCACGCCCAGGCCTGATTAATGGAGACTTGTTGAATCAAGAGCTAGATCCTGTGTGACAAAGTGAAGTGTAGACTAATAGATCTCAAAAAGTAACACATCATACAACTGTCTAAAAAAAATTTGATAACAGAGAAACAGGCGTTGATACTGAGTCGATCAATCTGAAATGAGTAACAAAGCCAATTCTAAGGGGCTTGGGACTCTAGTGAACCATGAGAGAGAAACATTATTTGGAACAGTGCTGAACCTTTCAGGCAGTGGTCGGTCTACGAAAATTACTGTAAGGATACACTGACGACGCATACATTAGGTCACATTACAACCCAGAACAACACTTAAAGAACTTCAGAAAAAGAATGGAAAAACTGGCACCCATGGGAAAGCTCCAAGGCAAAAACCACTGCTAACCAAAAAGAACATAAAGGTTCATCTCTTCCGGCTTTCAGAGAATGCAGACGTTTTCTCCTCTTCTCTTCTGGCTTTCAGAGAGTGTGGACATTTTCTCCTGTTGCTCCCACCCCACTGATCCTTGCTTACTGTCTGCTGTCTGTGTGTTTGATTCAAGCTCTGTCAGCATCTCTGCCTAAAATCCAAAGCATCATGGAATTGATCAGCTGGACCTTAAATGCATTTGACACACTGTTTACGAACAGGAAGATGGGTCCAGGGGAACCCAAACATACTCAGCGGATGGCAGCAGCTGGATAAGTGAGGGGAGACCCATGTGCCTATCGCAGCGTTCCATTGAGGATGTGGAGGATATTTATCTATTTGGAACCATGATAACAGGATTTCTGCTGATTGGCCTGGGTGTTTTCCTGGTGTATCAATCAACAAAGAAGATGGACAAAGCTGTTCAAAGTGTGAGCCCCACAAAGCTTTGTCTCCACATTGAGCAGTTGGGAAGAGCTCTGGCACAATAGGGGACGATTTCTGAGTTAAATCAAAGAGTGATCAACATCTCGGAATCAATGGGAGCTGTTTATGGGCAGAATTTGAGGTCCGGAAACAAAAATATAGAATTGAAGTAATGAACAGTCTCAATTTCTTTCTGCCTCTGAAAGTAGGACAGCCTTATCTTTGTTTTGGCTTTTTGGCTCCCCCAGCTTGTCCTTGTAGCTGCAAAATCCCTCATGGAGGAGATACAGCCAGAGAATGAAGTCCCTGCTTTATCTTCCCCCTCTGATTAACACTACACACTCTGATTTTAAGGTTAAAATGAACACTTGTGGACATGTGTCGCCCAGGTACCCATCATGAGACTGTTACATTTTGGACATACGGGGGGAGAGGCACTCTGACTTCCTTTTTGGGACTGATAAAAACCACATATGCATCCATGCTGTCATTATTACCCTCACTGTATGAACAAGGCTCTCTGAAACTTTGGTTTGTTAATAAATGCTGTGTTGCAACTTGTCTGCTAATTTCTGGTAACTGTTTTTTACTCGACTGTCCTGATGTTCCTACCCTAAACTTTCCACTTTTTCCCCCTCTTAAGGTTAACAAAACTCAGTTTGCTGCCGTTTGTGAATTTCTGTCACGCTGCAGCTCAAACCCGTTACTGGGCCTATACAGGCCGTCAGCCGACAACAGAGCTACAGCGCTAAGAAA
>JAQQAE010007510.1:0-15827 GCA_029823295.1 Pseudamia nigra
ACAACATAGCTCCTAGGATCACTCAGGCACACAAACACCTCCACCATGATAAGGTGGCGATTCAAGGAGGGGCAAATCCAACATCAAGCAAATTAACTTCCAAATATCACAAATCTTTAAAAAAAAAAAAAAAAAAAGATGTTGGTACTTGAAAGGTGAGTTAAGTATGAGTTTTAGGCCTGAGGTTGAGAAACTGCTATTTGTAGTTTTAACTTAATGACATAGGAATACATTTTGACAAATGCGCCGTAAACAGATGCAAAAAGATTAAATACAGTGTAAAAGGTGCACAACAGATTAAATGACATGTACAAGATTAAAAATTATGTAAAAGGTGCAAAAATTTAATGTGTTGTAAAAGATTAAATACAATATGAAAGATGCAAAAATGAAATGGAATGGAAAAATTAATTACAAGGTAAAAGATGCATTAAAATGGAAAAAGATACAAAAATTAAACACAATGTAAAATATGTGAAAACAGCAACATAAACATAAATGCAAAACATTAAATGCACTGTAAAAGCTTAAATGCAATGTAATAGATGTAAAAAAAAAGATTAGATGCCATGTAAAAGATTAATTAGGTGCTAGAACATTAAATATGATGTAAAAGATAAAATGCATGGTAAAAGGAACAAAAAGAACATTAAAGCTGTGCAAAAAAGACAAAAATCTCTCTGATGTTGTAATTTTCATTGCTCTGTTTAAATTGAATGAATGCGTATCATCCCAAACCCAAAAGGAAAAAATGTTGATCATTACAAATCATTAAATGTCACAAAATAAACAATACATATAACAATAATCCACTCGAACAGCTGTAGTTGCTGCCTGAATAGGTGTTTTAGTTTTCTGTCATGTATCCTCACATTTTCCACACATTGACCAATAAAAAAAGTGTATTTGCACAGTTACCATCAACTGTTTACGCTGTTGACCCTAGTGCATTGTGATTTTGTTTTTTGTTCTTGAAGATTTCTCCAATGTGGAGGCATGCTTTCCTGTGCGACAAAGTGATGGAATGGTTTTCTTTTAGATGCTGCTATTAGACCTGTCTACTGAGTTAATCGCCCATCTGCACCCTTGGGGGCTGAGGAATGTGCTTGTCAGGCTTTATGGGAACATAAGCTAAGCAGCCAGGCCTGGTTTTCTACGCAGGCATGTTGAGAGACAGACTCCAGACGAGCATCTCAAACATTTTCGTGTCAAATCCACAGACGTACAAATCTCCACAATGATCTGCCAAGTTTCTGCACAATTCACTGGAGCAGGAATAGCTAAATTTCACACCCCCTCCCCGTGTCCTCGCTCCCCTCCTCTGAGCCATCAGTGGACGCCGCTTGGCAGCAGAGAGTGATGAGAAACATCTGCGAATGTCTGTGTATGTGTGTGGACGATTTAAGAGACTCACCAGGACAAGAAATAGTTTATTCTTGTTGTTTTTATTTTCCTTTTGAGGCATCTTTTACATGCTAGGAGAGGATTCACATAGATAGATGGTTACATATCTCCTAGCTGAAATAATGAAATATAGATAGAAATAGAAAATACAAATTGTTTTCATAGTTAAAAGGCTCCAGGGCTGATGTTTTCAAATTGATTCTGCAGCTCTGTTGGCAGATAAATGAGAAGGAGCAAGTGGGAAAGGAAGAGATGATAATGCACTTCCTTTGCAGATAAATTACTTCCTGTGGCTGGTAAGAGGGGAGGTAAAGGGAGTCCTACTGGCTTCATTTTTCTATTTTTTACTCAGTTTTTTTTGCACTAACAATGTTGTTTTTGCATCCTGACTAGTTTATATTGTCGGGGGAAAAAAGCACGAGAGAATGATTCAGCAGGTCCTCTGGATGCTCCTCAGCAGCTGCCAAAGATGTGACTGCTCAGAGTCACTGAAGTCTCTTTTATTTGGGTGTGCTGAGCAATATAAATAATGAAATGGAGCCAGTAATTGGTGGTTCTTGGTAATTAGGACCAAGCTGTCAGCTAGCGAAGTTGCTTCAGTCTGATGGCACTGTAGCTACGGCAGTAATTACTATTATCTATGGGGGTTGTTGACACTACAGTAATCCCATTCTTAACCAGGATAGCAGGGCTTATGTTTACTGTCCCCATTTTTACTCACAATAGTGCCACGGACATGAATCTCTTGGTATTTGCTTTAATGTCCATCAAGTAGAGAAGACTAAACCATTAATTTGAACAGAGAAGAAAGACCCCTGGTGCTGAATTTTCTGCTTGGTGACTATGTGAAGAGCTTGTCCATATTTTCATTAGTCAAACAGTTTGACTTTCTCCCTGGAAGCAGTGTGACGCCCAACCATAAACCGTATTATCAACCATCTCAGCAGGTTTTCTAATACCCTGTAAGCCTGTCATTTCATTCATGGATACTGGTGGGGTTATTCTGGGCCCGAAGCATATCTGCCCGTCTGTCTCTACTCCTCAGTGTGAGAGATTGGATTCCCCAACTTCCCTCTAGTTCAGTCTTACACACACACACACACACACACACACGGACGTTCAAGCATATGTTCAGAGTGTTTGCTCATCTCTTGTAAAATCACCATAGTATAAATAGGTTGCACAGCCCTGGTGATAGATGGGACGGGGTGTAATATATCAATGTATACCATGGTCTGTGCTCTATAGGCAATGATTCCAGGGTGTTGATAATAACGTGCCCTCACTACACTGAAATTCTGTTCATCCATGACTTTAAAGCATATTTGCCTTGTGAGATGGGGAAAAAAAAAAAAAATGAATGGTCTCAAAAGCAGAGTGCCCAAGTGACGTTTCCTCGTAACGCTGTCACTGCTGCAGACTTGCATGATTTTATTCAAGAAAGTGTGAAGTCTGTTTATGGGATGAGTCAAAGCAACAGTATGGGGATGTGAAGGTGAGTAAAAGGTTGGCGGGTTTCACATCTGTGGTAGCGCAGAACATGCAAATTGCATTGGTTCTGAATTAAACATGTGGCACCTCATTGCTTGAGGTGCGATGGACATTCAAATATATTGCAAGAGAGAAAATGGCTTTTTAAATAGGCTATTTATGGTGAAGATATTGTATTCATTTGATTATAATAAAACATCCATTACACCGTGAGTGAATGATGCAGGGAGGTGAGACCGGCAGAGAGCGGCTCAATGCAATAACAACGGTGCGTCAGCTCTAAATGAGCCACGGAAAAGAGCAGGTTCCTGTAGATATTAGTTTGCTTTGTAGGGGTGCTCAGATCTGGTGATATGCTTTGTGAGGAGTAATAAAGAAATATATCTGTTTTTATTGTGTCTTGGTGACAGTTATGTTTAGAGCTAGTATAAAGAGCTGGAACATGGCATAAAATGATATTATGGCCCATTAGGTGGGGGCCCGAAACTAAGCGTTGCTAGCGGTAACCGAAGACTGGGGGTAATGGGGCCGTGGCGTATTGTCTGCGATCTGCTCTTTCACTTCTCGCTGATTGAATCGTCTATATCACTGGTATTCCATCTCCTGGGGAACCGGAGTAGACGAGGTGATTTTGGCTGAAGACATCACTCTGTCAAACCAGGAAGATAAGAGAATGGGGTGGTGCACGGGGAAGGGGTGCTTTTTAAAAATGTAAAGGAAAGGTAGTGCTCAGGTCATGCAGAAGGTACAGCTAGATTTAAAAAAAAAAAAAAAAAAATCATAAAATGGTTTTCTTCCACGGGAATTTTGATGCAGGACAGATTTTTTTTTTTTTAAGTCTTCGCAGTCTTGTTATCTAGTTTATAATGGCTATTTATTTTCTAGCATTTTGTGCTTTTTAACTGAAATAGAGGGGAAAGGAAAATACTGTATGCTTAAAATAACATTGGAAAGTCAATTCATTCTTCTGCCCAAATTAGAAAAGGTAATAAAAGCTACCTTATTTTTCCACAAATGTGCTCATTTGTAAAATTGACCCATTTGCCCTGATCAGGGAAAAATAGGCCAATTGCCTAATGGATCATTTTTCACATTTGACTTGTTACAGCAAAGTTTACCAGTATTAAGGTATTAATTTACCACCTCCATTCAAGCGTAACTATGGTATTGAACCTTTATGTATGGTACTGTAGCGAAATGTAATGATCATTATTCTTCATTACACCTGTGTGTTTGTGAAGAATAAAAAATGTCTATCGGGAACCTTTTGATTATTTAAATACGGGAAAAAACTATTTAAGTGCAGCAGCTGATTTCTGACTGTACAGAGCCACTCGGGTCATGCAGAAGTTACAGCTAGATTTAAAAAAAAAAAAAAAAAAACCGACTTCATCCACTGGAATTCTGACACGAGCACAGAAAATTTTGTAGCCTTTTCACAAAGTCTCAGTCTGCTCTTACTGCTGTACAGCCTTAATCAGAGCTCTTGGGGTTTTCAGGCCGTGTATCTCTCTTGTCTGGATCTCTACTGACCCTCAGATACCAATGGGAGGATCATATTAAGTACTGTTCTCTCTTGCAGAACTTTTACCGCTCCCTTCCCATATGCCACTCTCATTCCGCATGCTGTAAGACGAGGTCTTACAGTATGGTTAATTGCTAACAAATTAGCATACGTGGCTATCTAGGAGTTTTCTGTGTCTGCTGCCGAGATCCCGTCTGTAAACTCAGTTTCACCTTGTCAACACTCCACCCTTCCAGTTGTGTGTTGAATAGGCGAGGTATTGTGTGGAGCGGCATAGTTTATCTGCTCTCCTGCACAGCCAGCATGGGGGTTCAGGAAGTAATCTGAACCAAGCAGGCAAAGAATTTCAGGCATCCTGAATGGAACCAGATGTGTGTTTTTGTTCACGGAGTCTCACAATGTGTGCGCACTGTGAATTGTTGTGCATAAGAGACACAGGCATATATGAATGTGCCTCTGGGTGCATATTCGCACAGATACACAAGCACAAAACCCCACAGGGCAGCCTGGCTTTCATAACACAACTTGATGATATGATAAGAAAGTAAGGCTCAGCCAGAGATGGCCACTGTAGCCTTGTTTATATTTGCAGTCTCCCTTCCGCCCACTAACATAGATGCCTTCTCAGATTGCAGTGTTTCTATGCACATATGGGGACATATGAATAGGAATAATCGTCAGCATTTCCAGGGACAATGTTGAAATTGTAATATTTGTGTGATGCAACTAGTGTTACAAATGGTCCACTGGGTAATTGGTACATTTTTACTATAAAACTGCTATTCCAATGAAATTGAGACATTGTAGAAAATGAAGATAAAAACACAGTACAATGATTTGCAAATTCTTTCCAACCTATATTCAGTTCAGTACACTTTAGAGACAAGATATTTAATGGTCAGAGTGATCAAATGTAGTATTTGCAAATGTTCACTAATTTTGAATTTCAAGTCTGTAACACATTCAAGAAGAACTGGGACAGGGACATGTTTACCACTATGCTACATTACTTTTGCTTTTAACAACACTCAAGCATTTAGGAACGGGGGACACTAATTGTTGTTTTTTTTTTTTTTTTTTTTTGTAGGTGAATTCTATCTCATTCTAGTACCCCCACTCTTTTTCTGCAAATCCACTCTGTTGTAATACATGCAGAATGTGTCTTGGCATTGTCTTGCTCACATAAGCAGGGGAAATGATGCTGCTTGCATGCAGCATATGTTGCTCCAAAACCTGTATGGTTTAAGCATTAATAGCGTCTTCACAGATGTGCAATTCACCCATGGGTAGGGCGGGGTCACTTGCACACCCCCATACTGTCACAGATGCTGCTTTTGAACTTTGCGCCGATAACAATCTGGATGGTCCTTTTCCTCACAAAGGCCTCGAAGGTCATGGGCATTCAATGTTGGTTTTCAGCCTTGCTACACACTTCCAGGAATTTCTCCAGATTCTCTGAATCCTTTGGTGATGTTATGGACTGTAGATGATGAAATCCATAAATTCCTTGTAATTGTACATTGAGAAACATTGTTATTAGACCGTTGGTTGGTGAACCTGGCCCCATCCTGACTTGTGAATGACTGAGCCTTTCGGGGATGCTCCTTTTTATATCCAATCATGAGACTCAACTGTTTCCAGTTGACCTGTTCACCTGTGGAATGCTCCAAACAGGTGTTTTTGAGCCATCCGCAACTTTCCCAGTGTTTTGTTGCTTCTGTCCCAGCTCTTCTAGAATATGTTTCAGAGTTAATCAGTTTGAACGTTAAATGTCTTTTGTAGTGTATTCGATTGAATTTAGATTGAAAAGGTTTTGCAAATTGTTGCATTCTGTTTTTATTTACATTTTACACAATGTGCCAACTTCACTGGGGTTTGTATTTCTTTGTCACTCAACTGCAATTTGAGCACATTTCTGTAAATACAGTACTGTAAAAAGTTGTAGGCACCTTGGTTTTATGGTGTTTTCTTATTTATCTGGTTTATATGGACCATTAATTTCTCTTGCATTTTGTGCATTTAACTGAAATCATAGATGGCAAAAGAGAATTCTGTATGTAAAAAAAAAAAAAAAAAAAAAAAAACAGCATAGAGGAAGACATTTAATTCCTCTGCCCAAATTACTGTAGCAAAGGTATTAAAAACTACCTTTTTTCCAAATATTATTTTTCCACAAATGGGCTCTTTTGTTAAATTGACTTACGTGCCTTCATTATAGAAAAATAGACTAATTGCATAATGGATTTTTTTTTTTTCCACATTTGACTTGTTTCAACAAAGTTTGCAAGTACTGTAGGATTACCTCCATTAAAGTGTAACTGCTAGTGAACCTCAATGTGCATCACTGGAGAGAAATTTAATGATCATTATTGTTCTTAATCACACTGGTGTCTTTAAAAGTCCAGGATGTCTGACAGGAACCTTTTTGATTATTTAAATGTGGGGGAAAAAAAACTAAGATGCACACAATAAGGTGTTGCAGCTAGTTAAGTGCTGCAGCTGACTTCTGGCTGTACAGAGACACTTGCGTAAGTATTGACCCCAAGGTTGTGAGTGAAGCACTTTGATGACTGTGCCAATTGCACAAAGGCTTTTCAAGCTTCTTCCACAACCCAAAGACTTGTTTCTCTTTCTTGGCTCTGCTGTACCAATAAAGGAAGTGGTGTTCATTGGTTCCGATTTTGCTGGCAGGAATGTGTGACTGTGTGTTTTGTGGGTTTGTGTGATTGTATTCCGGTGGGGACCAAAACCTGAATGCACACCAATCCGTGTATATTTCTTGTCCCTGTGGGCACATAAAAGGTGGCCCCCATGACTCCAGATTGGCATTGGAGCACAAATAAAGACATAGCATAGTATATTTTATGTGTACACTATTTAGGTGAAAAGATGAACTTGGTGCTTATAAGTTAACAAAATGGGGAAAAAAATGCTGTTGAAGAAAATGAACATAAAACAGATAAAAGAATTACCGGTACACAAGTGTGCATAAAATGAACCAAAAGTACATGAAGTGAACAAAATAATCAAGAAAATTATTAAAACAAATCTAAATATGAACAAAATAAGTATGACAATGATCTAAAAATGAACAAAACTGTGAGCAAAAATGAATAAAAATAAAAATGAGACTGCTTAAAAGTGAGCAATACAGTCAAGAAGTTAGTTAGTTCTCCTTTCGGCTGCTCCCCTCAGGGGTCGCCACAGCGAAATACCAATGATTCGCATGTTTGATCTGGCACAGGTTTTTACGTCGGATGCCCTTCCTGACACAACCCTCACAACGAGGGAAAAGCAATACAGTCAAGAAAATAAGCAATTTTTATCAAAGCACAAGAAAATGAATGAAAATGCAAAAAATAACTTACAAGGCCATACATAATGAATATGAATGAAACAATCAAGACAATGGGCAAAAACAATAAAAAATACAGAAAATGAATGACAAATTAAACAAATGAGTGACATAATTAAAATGTCCCCACTGGGGCACCTTGAACCCAAATCTGAAAGACAAACTATGCATAAATACAAACTTGTGTGTGTGTGTGTGTGTGTGTGTGTGGAGCCTGAACTTGGAGTCCCATATCAGCCATCACAATAGGAAATGACCAGCTGTTCGCTTTGAAGTCCCAGCCCAGTTTTTCATTATTCCTGCTATCTCTGGAGACACAAGGCAACAGACCCGCCCCCTCCTTACATTGCTGATGCTTTGCACTCACCCTCCACTGCTCCCTGTTCAGAGCAGTGCCACCAAATGCCTGTTAGAATGCAGAACAAGCATCTATTAGCATAAAGTATGGGAGTGCTGGCCGCCACAGGGCACAAACCCCACCACTACCCCCTCACTTTACACAGCACGCTTGCCTGAAAGGGCTGAGAGGGCACGTGTAATTGCATTTTTTTCCCCTTCGTGAGCAGACACTCAACGCAAGATACAGGGAAATTCTGAGATTCCCCAACCCGACCCATCATTCCACTTCCTCTTTCTGTTATTCCCGCTTGTCTCACCGCTCACCTCCGCCCCTTCAGACTTCCACTTCTTCCCCTTTATGCTCCTAGCATGTCGAAATGTGTGGCGTGCGGAGATGAAATTAATTGGATTGCAGTGTAGAAGTGTTCAGCCCCCTGTGGCTCACTGCTGTGTGAGGTAGGACTGGCAAACACTCGCCAGAACTTGCTGCAAAACCAAGAGTTGTTCTTCTGCCAGGTTTTACCAATCTGTTGCCTCTCTCTCTTCATACTCTGGCATAAAATCAAATCTTTGTGCACACACACTACATGTACACTACACTACTTTGTCTCTAGTGCTTCATACAATATACATACATATGATTTTGAGAACAGTGCGACAGATGTGTTGTTTATCTACCGGGGGAGGGGTGTTGGAAGGGGGATGCCAAATTTGCATGCCAGTGTTGGGTGTGGTTTAAATCTGGGTTAGGGAATCCCTCGTCGAGGTTATTACAAGCAGTAATGCTAATGCAGCTTTTGCTCCAGTAATGGCATTGCCAAATGGAAATGCTAACCCACATGCTCTAATTGAGCATTACAATTTACAGTGACAAAATCTCGACTATGTAAGTGTCTAGTTTACGAGCACCAGCCAGGGCAATCTGGGTCATGTGTATGGTAATGTGGGCTGTTAGGAAATACAAAAATTACAGAATTCCTTCTTGTGTTGCTTTCTAAATATTATTCTGGCTAGTGCTTAAAACTAGTTGAGATCAAGACTTCCAAGCAGCAGTTATGAGTAATCAAAAGGCTTAAAGTGCCCATCTCATGCTCATTTGCAGCAATTTAATTTCAATCTTGGGTCCCTCCTAGATTAGATTTGCACCCATCATAACTTAAAATTGTCTGTAGTTGTTTCAGAATGAAAACACAAGGTTACAAATGGGGAGTCCGCTTCCTGAAACAAGTGGATTTGCTTTACTTGGAGTTTCCAGGCAAGGGAGGACAGGGTTTCCCCCAGAAAACTCATTAAGCCCAGTGGCAGGGTAGCCCCATGGCCTGGACAGGGGCCAGCAACTGACTGATGGCAGGGCCAGACAGGTAATGAATTCATGAATGGAGTAGCAGGTCAAGGGTACAGCAGTATTTTTGAAAGTAGGGGTGTTCTGCTCAGGGTTTATGTTGTGTGATATACAGTATGCAGGGTTTTGTTTTCATGTGTATTCAGTCAAACCAAAAGGTCAATGACAAAAATGTTCAATGGGAAAAAAACAAAGCAGTTGAGGATTTAATTCAGAGTATGCTCACAACTTTTTTACAGTTGTTGTTGCAGTCCTATACTTGGCTATTTGAATTATTTATCACATAGCCTACATGCGAAGTTATCCTGTCAGTTTTACACACATCAGTATCAATATTACCATGAATTTAATTGTTGAATCTTACAATACTGGATGGAGTTTACATTCACTTTTTCTAAATGTCATTTGTATTTTCTAATTTATTTTTTGCATGTAACTCAACATATAATGCAGACATATTTTAAATGAATTAAAGTGATCTTTTGGCTGAAAGTACATACTCATAAATATATGCTTACAAGTGTGTAATCATCTGAGAATAAGAATCATTGTATTTTTTTTTGTGTCATCTTAGAATAAACTACTCATATCTACAGAGAGAGGGTCCTGTTTTGTTCCGGAGCTGTTTAGAACACCCCCACTATTTTACTCATTTTCTGCATTGTTTTGGTTGAATTTTGTTTATTTAGTTGCTTTTTATCATTTCATTTGTTGTTTTGCTGCTTATTTTGTTCATATTGTGATTATGTGGTTCATTTATGGATCAGTTTATTTTGTTGAGCTAGACTGGTTCATTTTATGGCTTACCGGTATTTCGTTCATTTTCTGCATGTTGTTCATTTTGAAGATTGAAATGCCCATGTTAATTTTATGTATCTTTTTGTACATTTTTCTGCATATATTGTTTGTTTCTCTTAAATTCTTTTTTTTCTTTGGTTAATTTTGCCAATATATATTTTTTTAAATTCCTGTTCATTTCCATTCAATTTGTAGGTTATTTTGTTCAGTATTTTCTTTGCAACAATAAAAATGTGTGTAATTTTTTTTCAAATATAATATTATTATTATTATTATTATTATTATTATATGTTTACTAATTTGTATTTAAAACATGCAATTGTCTTCTCTGAATTTGATAAAGGGGGATTATGACTTGAAGGCCAGTGGAAAATGTGGGTCCATTGGCCAGACCAGTTGGAAACCACTGCTTGAAACGCTGACTCCGATGAGGGCCTTGACTTTAAATTGCTGAATTTTATGCACAAATTCAGCATACAATGTATTTTTTGTTATACGTAGTATCAGTCATCAGCCATTCTGCTCCCAAAGGAATCCTCATCTGGCTTTTTTAAAAACACAGAATCCAGGATCAATACAGCAGTTTTAGTAATCAATGTTAGACAGCTTCGGTAAGGATTTGAGTTTTGTTTCAGTTCCTGAGCTGCACAGCTGTTGCATTGTGTGTGGAACCTGTGTCATGTTATAAATGGTTCCACTGTTCAAAGGTTGCTCTTTCCCAACCCCCTTTCTGTCTGATCAGTGCTATATGGCTGGTGCTTTTTGACTTCTCTCTTTGGCCTTCTCCCTCCATCCTGCTGGCTGCATTTGTCTGATTTATGACAGTCTGGAGCTAATGGTACAGAACCAGGATTTGTGTCTGTGGTGTTGTGACTGGACCGGTGCCGGCTCATTGGCCCTCTCTCCTCTCTGTGTCTTTCTTCTGCTCTCCCTCTCCCTCGCCTGATCCCTCTGGACGAGGTGAGTGTCGGAGTGAGAAGGCTGTTGAACAGCTTGGTTGTTGATCAGTGTCCTAGTGCCCAAACTCATTCGTCTTCTCCTCAAGCTCTTTACACCAGTGGAACAAGGCTGCACATTGGCAGGGGACCTGCTTCACCTTCAGACAAGGCCACCAGGCCTTCCCTCTCCTTTCATCATGTTTCAACCTTTCCACACACTCGCATAAACACATTTTTCTCTAAGTCTGTGTTCCGCGGTGTCAGTTCTACAGACCAGGGCCAGGCTGTGAGGCAAGTAGGGGGCCTTGTATGTGGAACTGTGTTAATTAGCACGGGAGTCTGGAGACGAAAACCCTGTTATCTACCACAACAACCCCCTCCTCCCAACTCCAGCATCTCTCTCCTCCTTCTTCTTCTGTCTTTCCATGTCTCTGGAGGTTGCTTCCATCATGCTGCTTGCATCGCCAGGTTTGTGAAGGATGTCGCTGCCAGCTGTCTTTTTCATGGACGGCTGCCAACCTCTCCCCATATCTTCCGTCCATTGTCATTTCCTCGTTTATTCCCATTTCGCTCCCCTTTTCCCCACCCCCTGCCGTTTATCTGTTAATGAACTTTGTGTCTGGAGCCTGTTTTTGTTTTTCATCCTTGTCTTGTAGGTGAAGTATGTGTTTTAGGTGAGGACAATGCATTATGGAGCTCTCATTGGAACACAGGCGCTGTGGTACCAAGGTCAGGTAGGGCAGAGAGTGTCCAGGTCGGCAGACAGTCTGTGTCCATCGTACCATGCCAGCTCTGCAATCTGTGAGCAGTATGTTAAACACAAAACAGACACTCCATTTACCACCCAGTCTGGTGGTGTTTGCCTTCTTCAGTAGCCTCATAAAGGTCAGAAGTGCAACAGCAGACAAAGGGAGGTTTATATCTGAACAATGAGAATCCTAATCGATCCGCAACTTCAGCTCAGCTCCCACTCTTTCCACCAGTGCAAGCAACATATTTTTTTGCGTAGAAGCAACCCTGCCAAGGCACCTTCAACCCTGATTGAGTTCTCTGCTCTGTGGGTGAATTACAGCACATTCCATTTTAGATAGAGGGAGAGATAGTAAAACACAGTTTGAAGCAGAGTTGATTGTTGTACATATGTCTGAGTCATATAACGCAGACACTTGAAAGGGCTGCTCGCACAAGCTGTCTACCCGTTCAAGCCAGTGCAGAAGGAGAATGTTTTGTGTGTCCAGAGCACAGTGAAAGTGTCCATGTGTGTGCGAACAGTAAATCCATTTGTTTGAACATGAGTATCTGTCTGGATTTTAGTCGCCAAGTTGCTCTGTCTCCGTCTGTGTGCGGGTGCCGTTAAGCTCCCCTGCACTTTATTTGACCTCCTTTGAGGTGTCACAGCAAGCCAAGTGTAAAACAGATGTATGCCAAAAGACACAAAATCCCTCTTCTTGTGAAAATGAAACAATCTTTCCAAGATATGCATTGTCACACACAGTCAGTCTTTTTTTGTAAATTCTGCCACAGACAGTTTTGGCTTCATAAATTAAACTCACTTGGCCTTTGATTATATCAATTAATCTGCACTGGCACTGCTTTATGAAGGACACAGTGGGCAAGGCTAATTGTGCCTTTTAAACCAGTTAAATGCAAGAATTTGTCATTTGCCACTGCTATAAAAGTAAGGAGGTTGTTCCTGCTTTCTTTGTCTGAAATTATTCCAGACTGATTTGTTTGTCTGCCTGTTTTGTGCTTCTGTAAGAAATCTGACCACAGTATACCACCCGTGGTTGCTGGAGTTTGATTTTTAAATATCCTCTCATTGATGAACTACTTTGATACCCTTGTTAAAGTGAGCTGATTCCACATCAGGGGAATTAGGGTTGCTTTTGTACACTGAAGCTGCTCAGTGCCATGCAGAGCTGTGATACTAGCTTCTCTCAGAGAAAAAGAGGACCGAGGGGGTGGGAGGGAGCATTCCTCTGATCATCTGCCTCTCACAGAACCATCTGTCTGGTGCTGGCCCAACATTCTGCACTGCTTAGCATTAGCACTTACAAATATATACATTTCTCACATCAAGATTTTTGAAAGAAGTCGTACTCCTCACAGGGTTATGCACGCCAGGAGATGAGAAGTGAGAGCAGATTGGAGCCAGGCAGAGCTGTGGGAAGGATGCCTGCCATTGCTTCAATGACAGGAGGGCTTTAAGTGAGGGAGGGGTGCATACAATTGGGTTGGTAATGGAATCAGGACTCAGGATTGGCTGTTTGATCAGAGTTTGCTATGTATATCAGACTGGCTAATGGAATATGTTTGTTTCTAGCAGCTTGAGATGACTCGAGCAACAACTGAACACTAACTATATGGGCACATGCATCATTCCTATTTTTATACTGATGGAATATTTTCCCTGTAACAATGCATTAGCAACAGGTTTTAGACAGCACCACTGCAAAATCACTAACTTGTGTGATGACAACGGCTTAACACCCTTGATATTTACATTGAACATTTCTAAGTATGCATTTAGGTTTTCTTTATCCCTTGACTGTCAGATCATTTCCACATTTAAGAAGATGCAGCTCTGTTAAACATGGATGGAGGTTTAAGAAGTTTAGGGCACAGGCAAAGCAATATACACAAGTACTAATCAACGACATGCAGCATAACGCTCTTCCTGTCAGTTGTCAGTGCTAGCTAAGCCTTCAAGTAGTACAGCAGAATGATTATGTGTTAAGTCTGTCTGCCTCTTTCTTTTTTTGGAGATATCTTGGGGTGAGCAGCGTTTATCCAGGGCTTCCATTTCTCTTTAGAAGCTGGCGACTGACTCTCCTGCCCCTCCTTTTTGGTTCCTCACTGCTGTGAAATAGAATTGCTTTCTCCTTCGTTAAAGACTTTCTTGTCGCTCTCACATACTACTTCAGGAGTGAGATCACTTTAAATGGCTGAAAGTTTTCAAAAACCACTGGAGAATTATAGGGTGGCAGCAGCAGTGTAGGTGGAGCAGTGAGGGTGGATGGGGGAGCCAACATAAATAAAGAAAATTGCTTTTTTTTCTATTTTTCTGAATTAAATCTGTTTGGTGGACTTTTTTTGACAACACACAAATTAATTCCGGCAAGTTGTCGCTTTACATTAAAGCATGAAGTGGCCTGCTGGTGAAAGGGAAAGCAATGCCTCTTGTGGTTGCCATGGAAGCAGGTACGTTGTAGCTTTGCGTACCAGCAGGCATGATTCTGCCAAAACCACTGCCCACCTATATCCTATAGGCTGTTGGAGATGCATGGTTTTTATTAACTATTCCTGTGATCTCTGAAATGATTTTTAATTTGTAACACTGATGTTAAAAGGTACTTGACCATTTGTCACACGTAAATTTTGATCAACTCTGACCAACTGGGGGGAGGGGGACAGCCAATGTAGGGTCATGCCACAGCATCTCAATCGGATTTAAGTCCAGACTTTGACTAGGCTGATTCAAAACAGAGATTTGTTGGATATGCTGATGTGTTTCAGATCATTGTTTTGCTGCATAAACATAGTGTCCTTGAGCTCGAGATCAGGAACTGATGTCCAAACATCAGCCACATGCAGACAAGGGGTGCTAGGTGTGTTTGAGCACCTGTCCTCTTTCTTAGTGTACAGTGTACCCTTTTGCTGAATGGCATTGTGTTTTCTTGATGTCATTATAGTTTGAGTAAAATCCTACATTTGTTGAAAAGAACATATAAAACTTGAGATAATTTAGTGATAAAACAGAATTGCAAGCAAACCACCATGTGTTCTTAATTCAACAGGCCACATTAGTGGCTCACATCTTCACAAGCCCGAGATTACTTAAATGGAGGTGTCCGTCATTATGTATACCTTTTTAACTATGACAGTTCTTCTGTGATGGTGTCACTTATTTTATCCTTTTCTATGGATAAATCACAGAAATATTATTATACAAACAACAAAAGTGCAAATAATTAGATTTTTTTAAATATAGTTTTTCATTTTTCTTAAATATTTTTGTCATACACAGATGAGCAGTGATGAGTGTTGGGTACCACATTTTTACGTGTCCAATGCATAGTCTGTATGTGGTCATGTGACCATGCGATGTTCTATTAAGCAGTAACAACTGAGCAAACAAACACACAATTGAAACTTTTTAAAACCCTAAAAGTGATGCCAAGAAAAGTCAAACATACTGGAGAAGAAAATGGGCTGATTGAGATATTTTACAGACCTCACCATATTGGGCTTATATCGTGGACCTGATGGAGGATTTCAACAGGTGAGCAGAGGGGCTTTAGGTGACCATTTGGAGTTATTTGCACATGAGGTCACCGCAGAGTAACTGTTAATGTGACTGTTTGTGTTTCTCAGATGCTCTTAAGGCCTATACATGTCTACTGCAGAAGTTAATGTGGTTTATTAAAGCTACATGCATTAAATTTTGATGCCTCTGTCTCTGGGGGACACACTGTTAGGGTGTACTAACACTGTCAATCCGTGCAGCGCCAGGGCGAGTTTCACAACTAAAGCGCGGACCTTTTGAGTAATGTCAATCAATCAATCAATCAAACTTTATTTATATATCACCAATCATAATCGCCGATTATCTCTAGGCGCTTTACAATTCAAGGC
>JAQQAE010007511.1:0-15826 GCA_029823295.1 Pseudamia nigra
GATTGAACCCAGGGGTTCAATCCCAACACCAGGTGGGTAGCACTCGTGAGGCATGAGTGCTACCCACTGCGCCACCATGTTGCCCAAAAAATATTAACCATTTATACTCATGCCAGGCTTGTATATTTAAAACAAAAACATTTTATTTGCTTTCATGTCACACCTCTAAAGGACATGTTTTGCTCCCATCTGACTCAATCATACAGTAAATTCATGCAGCCTAATGTAGAAAGGCTATTAAATACAGTTGGTTTACTTGAGCTCAGTCTTAAGATCTCAAAAGGTTTGGAGAAGCATTCAATTTTAGCATCTGATACATGCAATCACCCTACACATGATCCAGAGTGCGATTCAACTGAACTGGCTTTTTTTGAGCGTTCTGTCTGCTCAGATGGATGATGCACACTTGCACATGACAGTGTGTACGCGCTGGGCCTGAACCGGGCGGAGAAGGAGCAATTATGATCTGGAAATATGCAAGCAGGGTGTGAGTGGGCGTCGAGGCAGGCTGGCATCCATGCATACTTCCAGGGGTGATGGCGAAGATACACGGCAGTGGGCGGAGGTGCTGCACAGGCGTGTGCTCAGGCTACTCGAATACCTGGATGTGCCGCCACAGCCACCCACCTGTACTCTGCCAAGTGCATTTGCTGAAAAAGGCGCATCCCCGAAATCATTGAGAGTGTCCATTTCACTCTGTGGCAGCGATGTTAAATTACACGTTGAAATAGGCCAGATTTTAAAACAGAGACACCTTGCTGGGTCGACATTTTCACCGGTCAGTGACTAATTCAAGATGAACAAAAATTAAAGTAACGGAAAACCAGCAATATTTTTTTTACAGTTTCCCATTTAAACGTGGTCACATCTGGCACAGACATGTCACAAAGTGCAGAGGAAACAATAAAATACTGAACAGAACCTGACATAGCCCTTTACGTAGTTTTGATATAAGAAATAATAAACCTCTCTCATGTCTGACTCAGACACATCCCAAGTGCATAAAAAAAATTGCTGCCACTGCACAGAACTAGTGGCAATGACACTTTTTTTTAAACAAAAATGCATAATTTGGTCACACGTGAACCAGGCACATATGAAAACAAAAACAGCTCGTGTAGATAAGCAATTAAGAGTGTTGCATTCAGGGTCAGCAGGAATATTTGTTGGCTTGCTTATTGGGTTCTCCTCTGGTTTTCTGTTTCTCTGCTAGGCATCGAGGGTCGAGCCACTTTGCAGTTGGTTCTTGGCCACATGTGGGCCGCAGGCCGCCTATTGATCAAACCTATACTATGTGTTTAAGGCTGGCCGTGCACAGAAATGCAGCTGATCCCAACTCAACTCTATGAGTCCGGTCGCCTCATACATGATTGAACGTACCTCGCACACAGCTGCAGACTGACACCACGACTCATGCCTGGGAACTGGCGCCATCTATCAACAGTAAACATTGATTGTGTTGTGATACACATGTCCAATAATGATAAAAGTCGCGAAGTCATGTCGTGACCGCCACACATCGCCGAGACTGAGCCCTGGCGATTCAACGTGTTCAATCGGCACGATTTCTGGCGGGGCGACATTAAGACTGAAAAATCTGAGTCGGGAACCTCCGCGCGTCAAGCAGATTTCCAGGTGAGTCGTGTTTCTCTATGTGCGGCCGGCATAAGTTGTGGATGAAAACCGGAGACGAACATCAGCACGAGGATGTCCATCCAGGCAATCCGGCCGGTCACAATATTGACTGGACAATTACGCCACCTGTCAAAAGTCTGGACACACCTTTTCCTTCAGTGTGTTTTCTTAGCATTATGTTCAGTAATGTATATTTATAGTGAACACATCCAAACTGTGAAAGAACATGTATGTAATATGAAATGTGTAATTTAAAACGAAAGTATGAAACATGGTTTATTATTTAAACACTCAAAATTAGATACCTTTAGTCATCTTATGCTATCCGGGTCTGGTAATTCGACTAAACTATCCTTTTGCAGCAGAACTAGCTCATGGTCCTCATGACAGACACTTTCATCATAGTGTTTGCTGACTTTGGAATTAGAGACATATTCGAAGATGGTGAAGATTTTCAGATTGATTGGCGTTCATTTCTTAAGTATTGATGGGCTGTCTTTATTTAACTGGGTTTCTCATCATAATATGGATTTCAATTCTATTCTTTATTGAATCCCCAAGGGGCATTTTTTGTGCAGCCAGTCGTATCACATACATGCCTACAACAATCACACACAGAAACAAAAAGGCACACCCTGATGATAAAAGCACATTAATATACCGGTAAGTCAAATTACCTGAAGACAAGACATGTGAACCTAAAAGTGTTCTGTGTGATGAGAATGCCATGAGTGAACAAAGCTGTCAGCAAAGCTAAATGGGTCTACGTTGGATAAAAACATAAACCATGTTCTGGGTTGTTGAACACTTTTGTTTACTACATAATTCCGTATGTGTGTTTACAGTATGGATATCTTCAGTATTAATAGATGATGTGGAAAATAATACAAATAAAGAAAATCCACTGAAGGAAAAGTTGTGTTCAGACTTTTGACAGGTAGTGTGACTGTTACACAGTGTTTGGAATCATGAAACATCCACAATTGGGATAAACACGATCAGATTTGCAACAGAACAATGAGAACAGTTTATATGATGGTTTCTGGAGTAAAAATGAGGGAGGTTTTCAACAAACTTGCGCATAAATGTACAATGCATTGATTTTCTGATGCTGTGCAAAATTGAAAAGCCAATATCAGCAACTATCAAGATAAAAAGGTCACATCATTATCTTATTCTACTTTAAAAAGGTTGTTTTTTGCAGATGATTTGTGATTTTTATGCATTTGTAATGGAGTGTTCTTCTACAGCAGGATTTTACAGGCAGGGTGAATTTTATGAACTCACAGCTCAGGCTGTATTTCACTTCAACACATCCCACCAACTCAAACAGTGTGGCGTTATGTTCATAAATACAGAGGTGACCCCCCCCCCAGGCCACATCACTTTTTTGTGTACAATATTACACTAATGCAGCTCTCTGCTCCAAGAATAATGAAACACTTTTTTAAAGCCTGCATGGAGGTTAGTGCAGCCTTACCTTCAGTGTGAGCCAGTACGAGTTTTCTGGTTTAAAAACAACTAGAGCTGGGATATAAATGAATGATTGTCACTGTAATAAACATTTAATATTATAATGATTATGTATTTATACTGAGTGCTGATCAGTGAAAATCATCTGCTTTAGTCACTGGTTGGATAGAAAACCTGCAGGGTCTCAGCCTCCATGGCACGGGTTTGAGACCCCTGCTTTAAAGAAATAAACATTTTAGGGCTAAATAAAAATCGCATGATGGCTCATGTTACACACATCACTAAGTTTAGCAAAGCCGTATAGTGCAAATGCAAGAATAAACACACCTCACTGCACTGACACAATCTGCTCACTATGATGTAATGAGAAACACTGATAAACACATCAGTCTGTGAAGTTTCAAATATCTCAGACAAAAGATTGAAAACACAAAGGCTGCAACTACAATGGCCTTGAATATTTTTATCTTTATTTACTGTCACTTATCGTATGGGTTCCTTTTGTGTTTAGAGTCCATGTTGTTTAAGTTCTCTGCTAAAGCACAAAGCAATGTTTTCAGTGTTTTGTCTTTTAACATTTACTGATGCATATTTTTATCATCATAATAGCTGTCAAGGTCCACTACATCTGCTGTTTAGTTTTGTCTGATAAAGAAAATGAAGAGTATAAAACCACAAATGTCTTTTAAGCCACTTTTGTGTCCTTAAGATTGTAGCCATTTATGTTGTTTTGATTTAATGTCATGAAAGTCAGTGTCAATGAAAATCTGAGAGAACTGGTATGTTTTTTTTTTGTTCTCATTACGCCTTCTACGAAATGACTCAAAATGATGGAAGACGCATTGAGACCAGAACGTTGTGAAAAGACAAAACAGGACAAAAATGACACGAAGACGAAAAATGTGTAAGATAAAAAAGAATCAAAAGATGCTAAATCAAATGCAACAAGACGAAAATGTTGCAAAAGATGAACGATACGAGAAACAAGAAAAGACAAACGCTGTGAAAGATGCGACAGGACAAAAGACAAAAAGATGAAAATAACGTTAAAAATTAACATTTGATCAAGACAAAAAACCACAGTTTCTGATTTCATGTTACGTTTGTTCACTTGATTTAATACTGTAAATGCCATTATAATATCAAAATAAATGAAAACAAGCACCACCTGACTTCTTATTTAGCAAGATAAAAACATTTAAAGCATTAAAAACCTGCAAACAAAAGGAGAAGTGTAGATTGGTCTGACTGCTAATTGTACTGGTTCACCCTTTAATTATTAACCCTTGTAATGTGTTACAAAGCTGCCCACATCTTTAGCATTAACAGGTCAAATTTGACCCGTGATTTAACTCAGCCTGAAAATACTTAAAAACACCAGTGATCATCAAATATTGTTTTTCACCTCATAACTAACTTAGTATGCATTCATATCCATGGAAACTTTTTTTTTGGCTCCACAGACCTTTTATCTGACAATATACCACTAGTTTGACTGCAAAAACTGCTTAAATTCACTAATTATATTTCCTACAGTGATAAAATGAGTAATTAGCCATGTCTTATAAATTAATATGAGAGTACGCCTACTCAAAAACATTAATAGATTTTTTTTTAAATTTAAAATGATTAACAATAGTGACATCTGTGGCGTTATGGGTCAAAAGCGACCCGTATAGATTTATGGTAGGATAAAGACAAAGTCACTTCCTTTTCATAAAACCAGCTTTATTTTAATCAGAATTGCAAGTGCAAATTGAAAATTAAACCATAAACTGAACATTGAAAAACAACATGTGTATGTATAGGGCAGGTGTGTGTGTGTCCGTGTGAACCGTAAACTGTACATTGAAAAACAATATTGTGTCAGGGCAGGTGTGTGTGTCTGCGTGAACCATAAACTGAACATTGAAAAACAATACTGTGTCAGGGCAGGTGTGTGTAGTTGTGTATGAACCATAAACTAAACATTGTTTTTCAATGTGTTGTGTTTGAACCATGAACTGAACTGTGAGAGACAATATTTTGTGTGTGTGTTGTTTAAATGTGTGAATCACAGTATGTAATGGTTATACTGTGCTCCTTGCAAATACATTTCTTGCATGTGTGGCAAGTGGTGCTGGTTTTCCCGTCCCTGTTGAATCTCCATCCAGCGATCACCAAACACTCTTCACCGTTCCATGTTGGTCATCTCAAGCAGGACCTTCTGAAGAGGTTGTAGAAGGAACAGCTCAAACGTTGACTTGATGTCTTGGGCATGCGACACAGCGCATCTAGTTGGCCCTGGAGACATTTTGAGGATGTTCTCCCTTGGTGCCCTGCATTGGGTGTCAACAGGCCTTGAGGACCATGAAACATCACCTTTTCTTGACTTGAAGACCTCTCCTTCAGCATCTGTGACATCTGGGTCCTCCTCCTCAGATATGTGGTCTTGTTCAGGGTCATACTGAACCTCATCCTCCTCGGCTTTGCTTTCCTCTCCGTCTTCAGGATCACTGTCATGACCAAAGTCATGATCCAGCGCCTCAAACAGTATTAAACCTCTTGCTCATGTTGACTGATGCTCCAGCAGAATGCAACTGGTTGTTGTTGTAAAGTGCTATATAAATAAAGTTTGATTGATTGATTGATAATATTTCACCCAAACCCTGTTTACATATGCCAATGTTTATTTTTTAATTCAAAATGTTTCAATATGCTGCGAGAAAGTTGTGGGGCACATTGAGCCATATTCAATCCACAGAGCAACCCACAGCTGTTAAGTGACGCACACAACAGCCAGTACTCTGTCGGGTCATATTTGACCCGTAACACCACAAATGTCACCTTTTTTTGGAGACCTTTAGAATCTACTAAAATGGTAAAAATTCATTTTGTTGCGTTAAAATAGTTGTGTCTGAGGATTACATGGAGCCTCGTTCCAGTATAAAAAAAGAAAATGGTAGTTTTTACATACCTAAACTTGAAAATGGGTCAATTTTGACCCAAACACAAATTTTAATAAACCTGTGCACTAAAGAACATGTGGAGCAGATGTGTATCATATGTATAAGCCACATACAGCTTCACAGTAACAAATGATTAGAAATATGTAGACAAACCATATCATACAAATCCGTGGTGTGTCCCTGGGACCCCAACGCATACATTGACTAAATAATTAAGACAATGAATACATCAATTACAAAAATGAACAAATAGTCCACCAAAAAGAACAAACATGAACAGAAAGACACAAAATAAACTACACAGCCCACCACAAAAAAACAAAGTAACGCAGAAAATGTAAAAACAGTCTCAAAATAAACCACCATTTAAACAATGAATAAAATGTATCATATGAAGAGGCTATTACAAAAATAAGCAAATTCACAAAATGAACAGAATGATTATGATGAACAAAATAATCACAAGAACGAACAAAACAGTCATGAAAACCCACGAAACGACCACAAGCTTAACACGATTACGAAAATACTAAGACGATGAACAAAATAATCCAGTTGATTAACAAACTCAGAGTTACCAAAATATTAGTAAAAAATTAAACTGAAATAAAACAAAATATTCTAGACAATTAACAAATAATTCACAAAATGAATATTACGCCAACGTAGCAAGACAAGCCAGAAAATGAACAAAACTGACAAAACAAGGCAAAGCTACATTTGGTAAAGACCAGAGATGAGTAGAGTATCATTAAAAGTACTGGTGCTTTAGAATAATCACGACTCAAGCAGAACTAGTCGTATAGATAAGCACTCGAGGAAGAGTAAGAAAGTGTGTCATTAAAAAAAAAAAACCCCAAGTAGTAACTTGATTTTCTTGCCGATTTTTCCTATTTTCTTGATTATTTTGTATGCTGATTTTCTTCATAGTTTGCCAATTTTACTCATTTTGATTAATTTGTTTATTTTACTCATGTTCTTGATTATTTTGATCACATTTGTCAGTTTGCCTGATTGTTTTGTTCATCTTTTTCTTATTATATTGTGTATTTGAATTTTTTTTTACTTTTCTTGGTTACATTGTACATTTTATTAATCTACTTATTTTGTTCATTTTTACTCTTTTTTTTGTTCATTTTCTTGATTATTCTTCCCATTTCCTTAATTATTTTGGTCATTTTTGCTCATTTCCCTCAGTTTACAAATTTTGTTTATTATTTTGTTCATTTTTACTCATGTTCTTGATAACATATTTGTAAATTTGCTTGATTGTTTTGTTCATCTTTTTCTTATTATGTTGTGTATTTGATTTTTTAAAAAAAACTTTTCTTGGTTACATTGTACATTTTACTCATTTTGTCGCTAAATTTGTTTGTTTTTGTTAATTTACTTAATGATTCTCCAAGGCGTGTATTTTTCCTTCTGTCGACTGGACTGGAAATTTGGTTTGAAGACGTTTCGCTACCTATCCAGGAAGTGAAACGCCTTCAAACCAAATTTCCAGTTGACAGAAGGAAAACCACACGCCTTCAACACCATGACCTGGACGACTGAGAATCTTCACAGACACTTCATGCTGTTGTTCATTTTGGGCTCATTTGTTATAGTTCTTGCTCATTTCACTCACTGAGCTGTGACCAAATGTAACCGTAACTCTTTTTCCACTATAAATATAACCATGAATAAGAAGTATTCTGTAAAACAACTACTCTCAAAAGCACTCTCTTTTTTTTAAAAATGTTAGTCAAGTACACGTAAATGTACTCGAGTACTACGCACCTCTAGTAAACACTTTGACAGGCTGCTTAAACACATGAAAACAAAGTGTCAGTCACTAAATCTCACATCGACGCCATTTACACAAGCTATAAAAACACCGTTTCTCACCGACGTCGTTTTACTGCTGTCCCAGCTTCTATCGGAGCTCGCGCGGCTGCTCCGCACGGCGCTGATTTCTTGTGTACATATGGCACGTGTACGCGGCTGTGTTTATCGCGGGCGGCGTCAGAAGCCGCTGATTGGTCCGCGGCCGCGGCCAATGGGAGCGCGCAGGCGGCCGAGGACGTGCTGCCTCGCGAGCAGACGGAGCTGCCAGACACTGGTCTCAGCCCCGCCTCGAGGGGGGATTTTCATATATGGGTGGACGCACGAGTGTCCGCGGACATCATGTGCCTTTAATTAAAAAAAATAAAATAAAACGTGCGTTTAAAAAAAATTTTGTACGATTTATAAAAACACGTACGTTTACAGGGTCAAAGACACGAGGTATACAGGGCGTGGAATAGGAAGTCACTTTCGAAATAAAAGCTTTACACCAAGCTCCAAAATAAAGCACACATGGGCAGATAAATGACAGACTTTGCTGCAAAAATGCATCAAGATGAAAAAATGAAGAAAATAAGTAAGTAATCCACAACATAAAACAAAATGAGCAAAAAATAAAGAAAATGAGCACAAATTAAAAAGCAGCAAAATGAATAATATGAACAACAAAATGGGCAGAACAATTAAGTGAGCAGAAATTAAAAAAAAAAAAAACAAGCAGCAAAATTAACAGAACAAGTAACAAAATGAAGGAAATAATTCCCTTAATACACAAAAATGAATAAAATAATCAAAAAAATAGCAAAGGGACTCTACAAATTCACAAAAGTGAAAAAAGGTAAACAAAAGGAACAATATTGAATGAAATATGTCAAAGTGGACAATGTAAACCACAGTACCCAAAAATAACCACCACAAGTAACAGCATTAATAAAAAGAGGAACCCAAAACAATAAAACAAAATGAAAAAAACAGAACAGAAACATCCCAAAAAGACTTGTCAAGACAAACAAAAATGAATAAATTGGATGAAATAATCTACAAAGTGCCCAAAAGTGAGAAAATCCTTAACATGTGAATGTAAGCCAGCATTAAAATGAATAAAAACACTCTAGAAAACAAACAAAATAACAAGCAAAATAACACAACAACCAAATGTCCCAAAATGAACAAAAAATTAATTAAGCCATCAACAAAATCAAGACTTGGAAAACAAATTCAACAAAATGCACAAAGCTTAATGTAGTCAAAATGAACAAAACTAGCAATGAACAATTTATTTCAAAACAAACAAAAATGAATAAACTAGAAAGCATATGTTTTTCTACAAAATTGTGGTTTAAGGTTTTTTCCAGGTGTGAATATGGTGGATTAAAATTAAAATCTGATGCTATTAAAATAGCATCTAAAAATGACAAAAGATGAATTACATGAGTGTAAATGTTTTACTGGGAGTGGAGATTTTCAAACTGCGTACTTCAGTGGTCCACAACCTCGCTGAAAAGTCATGGAATAAGTAATAACATTTCTAAAAAGATGTAAATTGAGAACAGCAGATGGAGTTTGCATGTTCTTCCCATGTCATGCAGATTTCCTCCAGGTCTGTTGGTTTTCCTCCACTATAAAAATATTTATCCTGGTGTAACCCTGCAGTCAGGGTACAAATTTAGATCTGGACTTGGTCCCAGTACTTCTAGTCATCTAGGACAAGTCAAATCCAGATCATGAACTTTAAATTAAAAACATTTACACCAGTGGGCATCAACCTGTTGGGTCACAAAATAAACTCCTAATGAAGAGAGGAAGGTATGTAGGACATGGCACATTTGATCTGCAGTATCTAAAGCTATAAAATTATAACCTGTTGAATTATTAGCACAAATAAAAAAAACAACCTGTTGCAGCTTCTTCAATCAATCAAGACACTCTAGACTAGTGTAAAAGCAGTTATATTTGGTGAATATTACAAACCTCTACATTTTATCACTCCCCAGTGAATACCCTTTTCATTTTCATTAATTTTGTCTATTTGGTGCTCTTCTTTTCCATGCAATTTAATGTTAACATACAATAAATAATAACTTTAACCAACATCATACATCCTAGTATCTTTTAAATTCAAAAATACATATATACGTACATAAATGCTATGACATAGATTTTTGGTAAACCCAGATGTTATAGCAGTTCATCATGATTTTTTTCTTAAGTTTTCACATTTCTCATTTGAATCTTGAGAAGGAAAAAGTTTGGAAAAGTCCTTTAAAAAGGAAAAAGGCAACATATGGTACATTTTGTTCCACCACAGTTGGTGTCACATTTCCCAGTAAAATCCCCCACACCTGTTACTTTAAATAAACACTGCTGGGAACAACTGGAACTATTTGCTAAAACAGAACAACCTTTACAAATGATGCAACTGAATTCAATCCAACTCAAGCAGATTTACAACAGACTGGAGGTCACACATGAAGACAGAATCTGAGACACACAGCTCCAGTCAAAGCTCCTTCGTTACAGTTAGAGCTGGTCGATATACTGGTAACCATTGTTGTCATGATCTATACATACAGTGGATATAAAAAGTCTACACACCCCTGTTCAAATGCCAGGGTTTTGTGATGTAAAAATTGACACCAAGATAACTAATTTCACAACTTTTTCCACCTTTAATGTGACCTATAACCTGTACAATGCAATTGAAAAACAAATCTGACAGATTGTGAGGGCATCTCCTGTGCACAGCCCTCTTCAGATCACCCCACAGATGTTTGATTGGATTCAGGTCTGGAGTCTTGCTGGGTCATTCCAAACCTTAATCCTATTGAGGTGAAGCTATTCTTTTGTTGATTTGGATGTGTGCTTTGGGTCATTGTTGTGCAGAAAGATGAAGTTCCTATTCATCTTCAGTTTTCTAACAGAAGTCAGAAGGTTTTGTGTCAACACTGACTGGTATTTGGAACGGTTCATAATTCCCTCCACCCTGAAGAAAAACATCCCCAAAGCATGATGCTGCCACCACCATTGCATCACTGTAGGTATGGTGTTCTCTTGGTGATGAGCAGTGTTGTTTTTAAACCAAATATACCTTTTGGAATTATGGCCAAAATGTTCAACCTTGGTTTCATCAGACCATAACACATTTTCCCACATGCGTTTGGGAGAGTTCAAATGTCTTTTTGCAAAATGAAACCGGGATTGGATGTTTTTCTTCGTAAGATGAGGCTTCCGTCTTGACACCCTACCCCATAGCCCAGACATATGAAGAAGACAGGAGATTGTTGTCACAAGTACTACACAGCCAGTACTTGCCAGAAATTTCTACAGCTCCTTCAATGTTGCTGTCGGCCTCCTGGCAGCCTCCCCGACCTGTTTTCTTCTCGTCTTATCAATCTTGGACGTCCTGTTCTTGGTAATGTCACTGTTGTGCCATATTTTCTCCACTTGATGATGACTGTCTTCACTGTGATCTATGTGGTGCATTTAATTCCTTGGAAATTTTTTTGTACCCTTCACTTGACTGATATGTTTGAACAATGAGATCCCTCTGATGTTTTGGAAGCTCTCTGCAGACCATGGCTTGTACTGAAAAATGTGGCTACAAAAAAGTCAGGCAAAGCCTGATACAACAGCTGAACTTTATTTGGGGTTAATCAGAGGTACTTTAAATGGTGACAGGTGTGTGCTGACTCCAATTTAACATGAGTTTGAATGTAACTGGTTAAATCCAAACACAGCCGCATCCCCAGTTATAAGAGGGTGTGCACACTTGTGCAACCTCATCATCTCCGTTTATTTTTACTTCACCTCCCTGAAAGGTTTCAGCTTGTTTTTCAATTGCATTGTACAGGTTTAAGGTCACATTAAAAGGTGGAAAAAGTTGCAAAACTATTTATCTTGGTGTCAATTTTTTTACATCACAAAAACCTGGCATTTGAACAGGGGTGTGTAGACTTTTTATATTCACTGTATTTAGGCTATGGTATTTAATCATTCCCCTCCTTGAATCGCCACCTTATTGTGGTGGAGGGGTTTGTGTGCCTCAGTGATCCTAGGAGCTATGTTGTCAGGGGTAATTTGCCTATGGTAGGGCCTCCCAAGACACATTGGTCCTAGGAGATAGGTCAAACTAAGAGCGATTCAGAAGACCCTTATGACTAAACATTCCTGTGGGTCCACCACCTGCAGGAAAGGTCGTAAGGGTCTGGTGCTGTGTGTTTGGGTGGCAGCTGAAGGCAGGGGCCCGGGTGGTCCAATTCCCAGTTGCCAAAACCTGTTACAACTGGGAGGAGGCCATGAGGCAGACCCAGGACACGCTAGAGGAACTATGTCTCTCTGCTGCCCTTGGAACGTCTTGGGGTCCCCCCAGAGAACTGGAGGAGGTCTGGGCTCCTCTGCTCAGGCTGCTGGCCCATGACCCTGACCAGGATAAGCGGAAGATGATGGATATTTAATCATGATTTATCATAATAAACATCCTTCTTTTTGCTCGATAATGATAAGGACTCAGATTTTGTTCATTTTATTCTCCATGCTGCCAGAGTCATGGTGTATCACGTACTCTTGAAATCAAGCTCGATTCAGCAAACTACAAATTGACCACTGACTAGCATTTTTGGAGACAAAAAGATCAAATGTCAAAGTCACAGGGTCGTGAAAGTCCAACCCATCTATAGTCTAAATTGAGAACAGACTGAGCTAGCTTCCTAAAAGTTAGCATAAGTCATTTTTGTTTAGGTGCATCTTTTATTAATAAAATACACCCACAAATAGTTTCTTCAACTTTCACTCAGGATCAGAACTCAGAATAAAATGATTTGACATTTATTCTGATAATTATCAGTATTGACTAATATGAAGATTTTTGGCCTCATCACCCAGCTTTACTTACAGTCATTCGATTAAAAAGTTCATCTTAATGTTACGTTTCAGTAGTGATCGACCGATATGGGTTTTTCAGGGCCGATACCGATTATTAGTAGCTAAGGAGGCTGATATCCCATATTTGGAGCAGATATTCATTTGCAGTAAAAGTGTAAAAATTGACGTAATAATGTTGAATAATACAAACACTTAACTTTGTTTAAATGCATAAAGCATGTTTATTTACCCAAATGAATAGAAAATAAATAGCTCCAGTAGTGCATGGATCCTGGACTCAAGTTATTGTAGTAGTCGTGAGCTGTAGAGTTTTTCCATGCGACTTTCAGGCAAACACACACTATTCTCCACATTAGATACATTCAACCCATTGATAATACATCGTCTACTGAGAGTAGGACCGGCGAGCTAATGTTATGGTAAAAGCTAGTCAGCCTTCATCTCAGTGTACTTCCCTGCAACAAAACAAGACTGAATTTAAAAAAAAAAAAAAAAAAAAAAAAAAACAGACACCAACATACGTCAAAATTCCAAATATCGGCACCGAAAGTCGGTCGATCTCTACGTTTCAGTAATATTTATCCGTCTTCTCATATCTCTGCATTGCTTGGTATGTAGACATCAGAAAGATGCAGACATTCACCATTAACACTGACACGACCCTCTGGAGAGGGAGCGCACAGTGCTGCCGACTGTAAACTTATACACAATGGCCATTGTGTTTGTAAAACTACACATGCAATCATTATGTATGCAGGCTAATGCTGATTATGTTAGCCTGTTGAATGAGAATGTGCAGCGAGGACACGATGCTTAGTTTTAGGGTCAACTCGGGAACTTTAACATAATAAAAATGCACATCAACCAAAAAATTGACAAAAAAAATACCTAAATTATCCCTACATGAACAAAAATGATCAAGAATGTCACCAAAATGAACAAAAAAAAAACCCCTGACATCATTGAAAACGAACAGTCTGCCACTATATACTGCAAACAATCAACAAAATTAACAAAAATGACCAGAATTACCTGAACAACAAACAAAAATGAGCAAAAATACTTAACAAAATAAACAAAAATGGACAACTAGCTCACACTAAAGCCTCCTAGTGCTTTACACAAGCAAGGACTGGTTACATTATTATTTCACACAATTTTTGGGACATTTATTATTAAAATTGAGGCAATCAACAGATTTCTGCAAGATATAAATCACGAAGTCAGAGACTTCAGTGACGGTCTAGTTTGTTCCTAAAGACCATAAATCAGCCTTTAAACCAAACATAATTCAATTTTATTTGTATAGCACCAATCATAAATCGATGATTATATACAAGCGCTTCATGATTCATGGCTAAGACCTCAAGACTACACAGCAAGTAAACCCAACAGAACCACCAAGAGCAAGACAAGAATTTACACGCAAGAACATAAGAATTTACAGTTATTCTGATACTCATCAATATTGACTTTTATAACATTTTTCTTGTGATAAAATACAAGACTGTTTCCTAAAAGTTGAGTTGCTGAGTAAAATGACAAAACATAATAGGGTGATGTGCAAACTCTGCACAACATTAAAACCCATAATTAATTGAATCTAGCACAAAACAACACGTTTCATGTTGAAAATGAGAATTTTTTTGTTTTGTTAAAAGTATAAGCACATTTTGAATATGATGCCAGCAACACATTTAAAAAAAGTGGATCCAGTGGCAAAAAAAGGGCTGAGAAAATGAATACGTTCAAGTCTCAACAGGTAAGAGCATCCCACAGAGGCTGAGTCCAAATCATCACATCTTATCTTTGTGTTTACATAGTGAATTCTTTGGAAAGAGGCTTTTATTTCCTGCCTTCAACTCACCTCTGTACCTGTAAACTATCCAAACATCCCTGTGTTCATAACATGTTAAACTAATACTTTTTTTAAACAAACCCAAACATTTCTCACACTTTGCTTCTGACAAATTCTCCAGGCTGTCGTATTTCACACACAATTAAAAAAAAAAAACCCAAAATCACTCCAATTTGCCTCCCTGTGGTTTAACACAGAAATGATAATTACAGAGCCTTGTTAACAGGTTTACATTCGTCCACAGCGATCCTTTCATAGTTAAACGTAGATGAATCCAGCCTCTCAGGCCTACGTGCCACAAAGTCTGATTTTCTGATTCCTGCAAAAAAACCCAGAGCTGCTCGTATCAGGTGTAGCAGCTGCGGCACAGAACACACGAGCAGTTGTTAATCGTGCAAGATTACATACGAAAAACTCTATACAGGCATCATTATGTAGGATAGTCCCTGGCAGACTGTGGGGAGATGAGCATTATTGTTGTCACAGATCATATACAGGCCTATTGTCCCCAAATCCACCTCCCACCCTGTCTTCCTTTACCCCCAGTACAGGTTTATACGAGTTCATCGCAGTTAATTTTGATTAAATGAAGTGAAAAATCGACAATAACCCACAAAATGAACAGAAGTGGAGGGAAAAAACCCCACAAAATGAACAGAAATGGAACAATAAACTCCACAAAATACATTGAACAAAATAGTCAATAAGATGCACAAAAAGTAACAAAAATAATCCACAAAATGCACAAGTTATGCACATCTGACCACTTTGTTGAAGCTCAGCATCTTCCATGTGTGATTAATTTTACTGTGATATCATGGGTGATAAACTGGTAATTCTTACTACTATTGAGAGACATTGAGTTTTCCCTTAAAACTAGTTCTCTGTTGCTTCCATGTGTTTTGGTGGTTTTTGCATCTTTTACATTGCATTTATTGTTTCGAACATTTGTCATATCATGTTATTTCTGTTCATCATATTTGTCTTGGTGGATGTTTTATGTCTCTTTTACATCTTTTTGCATCATTTTTGTCTTTGTGTCCCTTGCATCTTGCATTAATTCCACTGTTTGTTTTATTACTTCTTTTACATTGTTTTTAACCCAGTTGTGTTTTTTTCAGTGCATTAAGACTCAACAAAAATATAAATGCAACACTTTTGTTTTTGATCCCATTTTTCATGAGATGGACTCAAAGATCTAAAATTC
>JAQQAE010007512.1:0-15824 GCA_029823295.1 Pseudamia nigra
CTATCTATCTATCTATCTATCTATCTATCTATCTATCTATCTATCTGTCTGTCTGTCTGTCTGTCTGTCTGTCCGTCTGCCCGTCTGTCTGTCCATCTGTCTGTCATCCATCCATTTTTATAATTTTTCTTTCTTTCTTTAGGAGCCTTAAGCATCCCAACATCCTCCAGTGTTTGGGGCAGTGCAGTGAAAGTATCCCGTTCCTCTTGGTTATGGAGTTCTGTCAGCTGGTAAGTGCAGAAATATCATATTATAGGCAAATGCTGCTATTAAGCCCAGTACTAGCTATATCATATTTCACCTTTGTTGCAGTTTTCATCAATCTGTTAGATTTCTTTTACATTATACCTTAAATATGATGTGAGTAGCTACATGTTATGGCTGCAGAGATGATCACTGTCTGCTTCTGTATTGCTTCCACCTGTTGTGCATCTGAACAATCGAGTTGTTTTTTCTCCCATGCGCTGGCTTAATCACTGACTGATTGAGAAAGCTATATGAGTGGACTCTCAAGCAAACCAAACAAACAAGCTGATCAATTACAACAGTACATTGCACAAAGCCAAACAACACTCAAGTCCTCTTAGTCATGTCCATTTCCCTCTCCTTATGGAAATTTTGCATCCTTTTATATACAGTCCTCATTTTTTTTACTGTGCCCTTCCTGCAGTACGAATGGCTAATAGAAAGGCTGCCAGCTTATTAGCAATTCCCCTGCCGCTATGGAGTCTATGTGATGGAAAACACCTAAAAACAACGCATTTATTGCACAAGTCACAAATATCCGCTTTGTCCACAATGCTGTCCCTTTGGGTTTATCTCTGTCTTAGGAGAAAGGCATAAATACTTGGCAAAGAAACACTTAATGCCTGGCACTAACTCATCCTCTGCTGCAGTCCACATACAATTCACTACCTGTGCTGTTGTGATAAATAACTAGGGTGATCTCAAGAGGTATCTGCGAGCACAACGCAAGTCAGATGGGATGACCCCTGACCTTCCCACCCGGGACCTGTTGACTCTTCAGCGAATGGCTTTTGAAATCACATCAGGCCTGCTGCATCTTCATGAGAACAACTATATCCACAGGTTGGTATGACTCATTATGTGCCTATTATCAAGACTTTCTCTAAAGTAAAAAGAAAAAAAAATGTATTCATGTCATACCAATAGGAGTCATTTAAGAGTGGATTATTTTCTTGTTTCTGCAGTGATCTGGCTTTAAGAAACTGCCTGCTGACCTCAGACCTCACTGTTAGAATAGGCGACTATGGCCTGTCTCATAACCACTACAAGGTTTGTGTTTGGGATTGTAATTTAAAGGTGCAGTGCAGCTTTAGAGGGATATATCTGCAGAAAAGCAATATAACAAAAATACAACACACATAATCATTCATTAGAATCATTGTGTTTGTGTTACTTTAGAACAGTCACTTAAATCTACAGAGGGAGGGGATGTCCTTTCACTTTGTCTGCCTTTGTCTACAGTAGCTTAATATGAGCAGTCAAAATGCTGACTGCCACGGGTCCTACGCTTTTTTGTAATGGTATGCACTTCTAAACCCACGTGGATGGATAGTACAGTTAGGGGAGTACTGAGTTGTTTGCAATTTGCAGCTTCACTGCTAGATGCTACTAAATCCCACACTGCATTTGTGCAGTAATTCCAACGATTAGCCTATAAGAGATGTCAATAAATGCACTACAGTCTACTAATTGTTGCCTTATTGTTTTTTTAGGAGGACTATTATTTAACTCCAGATAAGCTCTGGATCCCACTGCGCTGGATTGCTCCAGAGCTGCTCGAGGAGTACAGAGGATCTCTCATTGTTACTGACCAAACCAAGACCAGCAATGTGTGGTACGTTCATTGGTTTAAAACTAATTACTGAAAATGGTTTAATAGTGGCTGTGCATGTTATGTTATGTTATCTGTTCTATTATTTATGGATTTCTTTTGTCATGGCAGCTTATCAAAGGTCAGCACTGCTTTTTAAATCTTAATGTCTCCACAACTTCAGTCATTGTGAGGTGGCTAGATATATTTTGGGCACTGAATTTATTAAAATCATGGACCTAAATGGTCAAACTTGTGTTCTGTGTACAAATAATCAAGTACTACACAGAATCATTTGTATACATAATCATGTTTTAAGCTGAAATTTGGCCAAAATGACTGGTCCTAGTTCACATGAACTCCTTTCTAACCTGTATATTACTAACATTTTAACAACCTGATCCCAAAACTCAATTTTTTCTAATGAGTTTCTATTACATATATACACACTACACTGACTCACAGGCCAAAACTTTAAACTGCAGTACAACCACAGGATTTTAGAAAAGTCTCTCGCAAAGTGTAACACAGAAATTTAAGATGTACTGTAACCTCTTTAAAGATCGCTGTGACCTCAATTTTGCAGCAGCCATGTTTGTCAGCAGTCTTAGAGCTGTAGTGAGGCCCAGTAATACCAGAGGGAGTAATGAATGAAGCCAAACTGGGCTGAATCTTCCTGCTCCTATATCACAAACTCTACTTCTATGATTTATTGAATGAATCAACAGCAGAGCATAATGAAAACAAAACCAGAAGAATGCTATACACTTTCACAAAAGGAATAAGACCTCAATTTTCTATCATTAGCAAATGTCCATTTATGTTTTATTATTTATGTTAATCAGAACTCTTTCCTGCTGTTCTTGCCTGTTGGGATTCTCAGTCTCGTCTGTCCTGAATTCAAAGTGTCAACATAAAAGCATTACGTAACCAAACAGCACTAGTATGAGTCTGTGTCTCTCACCTCTTTTTGTTTCTCTTTTCCTACAGGTCCTTGGGGGTGGTTATTTGGGAGCTGTTTGAATTCGGCTCTCAGCCACACAGACACCTGAGTGATGAAGAGGTGCTAACGTTCGTCATTAGGGAGAGACAGATCACCCTGGCGCAGCCCAGACTCAAACTCTCCCACTCAGATTACTGGTCAGTACACTTATCCACTTAGAAATGATAGTACTGCTAATGGGACAGTAATAATGCCCTAATTGTTCTCTTTCCTCTCCTGTCTTTAGGTATGAGATCATGCAGTCCTGCTGGCTACCTCCATCTCAACGTCCCTCTGTCGCTGAGATATTCCTCCTCCTCTCCTCCCTCTTGGCTGCAGAGCGAGGAATGGCCAGGGGGAGTGTCGGCGAGGAAGATGATGAGGATGAGGAGTATGAGGATGGCAGAGGACGGAGAGGGGAGAGTGAGGAGTCATTTGAAAGACGTTGGGACTTACTCCGACCACCTGCTTTCCAGGCTGCAGCAAATGAGCGGCAAAGGGAAAGAGAGTACAACAGGGAGGACCGAGACAATTCCTATCCCCTGCTGGATCCTGTGGGGAACTGCATCACTCCATCCACTTCTGAGCTGGATGACATCCTGACAGTCACTGAAACTAGCAAAGGCTTGAACTTTGAGTATTTCTGGGAGAAGGCCCACGCCAGGAGAGGCTACAAACCTCTCCCGCCACCTCAGCCAATCCCAACTGTTAACAATAACCACAGACAGTCTTTGGACACACCCACTGTGGTCCCAGTGATAAGTGCCCGCAGCCCCTCCCTTGCCAGCGAGTATTACATTCGATTAGAGGAGCACACTCCCCAGGACAAGTCACCAACTCTCAAGGGGAAGGCACAATCCTCTTTCCGGTCAGACTCGGTTTGCCCCGGTGACATGGAACTGGTGGAAATTCGCAGTGGAATGTTGGGGAAAGAGCATGTCCCATATTGCTCTGATGTATATGGAGGTAGAAAGGGCATCCAAACTGTGCGATCAAGCGAGATTCAGCTCCAGGTGCCCAACACTGGTGTGGCTGAATTTAGAGACACTTCAAGCAGAGTGACAGACTTCTCAGTTGTAGATCTAGGAGATGATGAGGAAGAGGAGAAGAAAAAGAGCAATGAGGCAAATAAAAAGTCATCTATGAATTCTTCTCAAGTACCTGTCCTCCCTCCAAAGCCTCGCTCTATGTCCATGTCATCAGCCAACCACCTTCACTCACGCCCCCTCCCTGCCCCTCCTCTCGGATATAGGGGACTGCCTCATTACACCATGAGTGGCAAAATTGAGACAGATCCTCATCATATAAGCAGCTGCCCACCTTCTACTTTTGATCACTTGGGGCTACATCGAGCCAGACAGACTTTACCTCCATCACCATCACTATCCCCCTCTCTACCCCCATCCAGTCATCCCATTTACCCTGCATCGCAAATGTGTCCTCCACCACTTCCTCCTCATTCCAAACCACAAAGAAACTACAATACACTGGACACTTACTCAAGATACAGTAAAATGCAGATGCATATATCCAACAGAGACCCATTATCCTGTGATTTGTCTGAAAGAGAGGGCAACATGAGACATGGATCATCTCTACACAACTCAAAGGAGACTTCTCACTCTCGTGGTAAAGACTTTGACTCCCCGGTTCGCAGAGAAAACCCATTGCGACCCATTTATCGCAATTTACCACGCCCTCAGCCACCTAACCCCGAGATTGAAAGACAGTCATCATCCAGTCCCACTTACTCAGACGACGATGACTCTCCCTTCATGTCCCCTGAGAGACCTGGCTGTGGAACTACAGTCACTCATTCCAGTCTATCTGAAGATGCAGACCCAGCTACTACAGAACTCTTTTCCAGGGGAATGAAAAGGACTCAGTCACGCCTTGACACCATCCTGCCTGCCATTTGGAAAGAAGACGCCGAACTTCAGGCAGAACGTGTGGCAGCTGCCAAGAAATCCCCCATGCATTTGTTTCTGACAGAGATATCCAGTGTGACAGAGGCAAATGAGTCAAAGTCAGAGGCCTCATGGGAGGAAGGAAAGGAGGACAAAAGAGATGGCGAGAGATGGGGGAGCTTTATTTTACCCAACAGAGGAATGCGGCGCTCCCAGTCATTGATCACAGAGTTAGGGTCAGAACAGTCATGGGGGCCGGAGAAGCACAACAACAGGACAACAGTTGAGAAGGGAAGTCCAGTCAATAAAGATTTATGTCAGGGAGATCTTTTTCTCACAGAAATTGACACAGGAAGTATAGACATTGAACTGGAAGGAGGATCAGAAACTGACCCTGTAAAATACCTCTATCCTGCAGGATCCAGATCGCGACCCTACGTTGGCACTCCCAGCATTCCCTCATACTCTGAGGTTGAGGAGGCCTATTCTAAGGGTATAAGGAGATCTCGCTCTCTCCTATCTGAGATCACAATTGGAAAGCAGGAATCCGACATCCTGCAGACTGAGAAGGCGCCACGGAGAACAGAAATGACCAGGGAGGAGTTTCTAAAAGAGATCCAGTCAGCTGAGACCTTTCTAACTGAAATTATATCAAGACAAAATACTGCAGCAAACAGGAACGAAGCAGAGCCGTCGTGCTCTCCCACTCCACTGTCCCCAGAATATGAGTCCATATGCATAGACCCGAACTCTGCCCAGACCATTAGGTTTCAGTCAGAGAGCTCTATACGTGCATCTAACAAAGGCAAAGATGACACTCAAACTGAGGCCATCTATGCCCAAGTGACAAAGCGTGCTAAAAAGAGTGAGATAAAGGTTTCCATGAAGCCTGAGATCCCAATCTTACATATCGGATCAAATCAACCCCTTAAAGTGGATAGCCAAGGATGTAATGCTGACCACTGCCAATCTGATGAGTTTGTGTTTTCAGAAATCATGCCCAAAAATGGTCTTCTGCACAACCAAACACTTGCATGTGAGAAAGAAGACGAAGAAGATTTGGATGGTCCTGCTTTACCTGCCAGAGGAGAGGAAACAGACAAAGATCTCTCAGAGGAAACAAACACTGTGATATTACGTATGAATGAATTGCTTTCTACAAGTGATAGTCAAAGGGCTGCTGTAATAGGGAATGGGGAAATAGCAAAAGATGATCCACAACCAATGAATACTCCAGAGAGAGGAAATAAAATAAGTGGAAAGACTGATAACTTTTCATATGCGACTGAGATAGAAAAGCATCATAATGATAACACTCACTTTGAAAGCAATGTGACCTCTCAAAATAATTATGAAAGTTTAACGGAGACCAAAAGAGTCACCTCACAAACACAAAATAATCAAGAAACACACAGTCATGCTGTCCAAAAGGCAGACACGCCTGCTGCCACTCCAACCACTCCGGACTGGGATCGATCATCCGATGCCTCTCTCATGACCCCCACCGATTCTGTCCTATCGCCTATGACTTCTAGCTCGGTCGACTGTCTCACGCCTAGTGACTCATGGACTGGAGTCGGAGGAGTGGGAAGTGGTGGTTGGCGTGCTCTGGGAAATGAAACACCACATCGAGACTCTGCCTATTTCTCAGACAGCGACTGGGAAGGGGACGGGGGTCGGAGGAGTAGTGATGGACTCATGTCCAGGCCTTGCAGTGGTCGAGGAGGGGATCGTGGAATGCTGACAGGAATAGAGGAAAGAACTGAAGAGGAGGGAGAGATGGGAGAAAAGAGTCCTTTGAGGAATAGTATACAGATGTCACAAAGCAAAACTATTAAAATGTGTGAGGAAATGCGAATGTATCAAAATGAAAATGATTTCTCTCATTTAGGTGGTAACACAGATTCACTAAGCAAAGGGCTGGAATCTACACAAAGAGATGAGTCTGACATTTTCCACAGCGAGAGTAAAAAGTCAGCACTTCTGAGTGATGATCCCCAGGCATGTGTTGACTTCATTGATAAATTGTTTTCAAAATTAGATGATGAGCCATTGAGAGAACTCCATGATGATGGTGGATATCCGATAGACAACCACTACACAGATGGCATCATATCTCAGATAGCAGATTGCACATACAAGGATTCCGCAGAACATGACTTAAATCTACATTCCAAGAGCCAGACTGAGACAAGTATTTTGATCAAGGCAGTATCTGGCAGTCAATCCAAGGATTGTATTTTAAGAGCCAGCAACAAAGATTACATAACATTGGCTGTTAATGATCTGTCTGCGTTAAATACCCTTAAATGTGAAAATGCACCCGTAGCAGCACCCCAAGTTGACAACTCAGAGTCAGAATTATCTAAGCTTAGAGATGCACCCCTATCAGAAGTCGAGCCAAGTTATAAAAAGTGTGTGGATGATAAAGTGTGTGATCTGTCATGGCCTGGCAGCTGTCAAAAGAGGCCTGCTTTAGAGCTTCATCACACTGATCGCAATGAGCTGGGCCTCAGAAACCTGCGCTGCTCAGACGGCGACGGGAACCAGAGGCCAGACATCACGGAAGACTCTGAGAAACAGCTGGTGGATGCAGAGCTGAGTAATGCCATGAGGGAAAAGTCACCACTACGAGGAGCAGCAATGTGGATGGACTCCAAAGACAACTGTGAGGGGCTGAATGAGAAAACTAGAGAGCTATGGAGCACAGTGGAGGACAGTCTGGGATGTGTAGTTATCACGGGAGAATTCGACTGTCACCGCTTTTCACAGAAGAATTTGCACTTGTGGCCTGATGAAAATGACCAGTGGGCGTCTCCCGAGAAGAGAGGCCAGGATACTGAGCTCACATCTGAACTTTTCTCGGGATTTAATAATAAAGCGTGGGAGGTGAGCGAGCGGCTTGTAGTGGGTCAGGAGTTTTGGGAGAATGAAGAAAATGATGAACTTGCTGGAAGTGAGCCTCATCCTGCTGTGTTAGAAGGCTGTGAGGACACTTGGAACGATGAAACACAGGGACTAGATGGGAAAATCTGCCTAAAGGAAAAGTGGGACTCAAAAGGCATCAATAACCAGCAAACTGTTCAAGTTGTGAACATACAACAGGAGGAGAATATGGAGGATCTAGGCAAAATTGAGAATTGTGACATAGGTCTAAAGAGAGAAATCTCAAATACTAAAGTGGAGAACGTAGAAATACCTGAGACAGAGGTCTTGCATCGAACAGAGAGGCAGATTTTGTCATGCACTGACCCAGTCAGGAATAGGGAAGGTCAGTTTGAGTCTACAGGGACAGAGGAAAATCAAAATTTTAACAGATGGCCCCAGAATCACCTCCCCCAAAATGAGGAGCGGGCATCAGCTGAATATGAAGAAGCAGTCTTTAATTTAGACAACTATGTCAGCCACACAAGTATATCTATTTGCATTACTGAAGCCCCTCATGAGAACTTTGTAGATCTGGAAAATGTAGAATCATTGTTAGATTCAGAGAGAGAGACACATCCATGGATGGAGAGAGAATATGCGGACGAAAGAATAAGCATAATTAACTCAGAGGAGGAGCACAGAGACATGTCCCCACCATCTAAACCTACGCAGGAGGAAATGGATCAGCCATATCAGCTTGACAATTTCAGCTCAGTAGATTTTCCAAGTCCTCCACCAAGCATAGACCTTGATGTTCAAGATGATAAACTGGAGAGTTTAGACGACTCTTTTCCTAGTCCACCACCATCTGTTATAGAGGCAGAGGAGTTTATTAGTCACATTAATCTAGAAGACTTTATAGCTAGTACTGACGCAGAGTCATATACTGCACCAGCACACATCACAGATATCCCAGAACCACCTCTGCAAGAGCTGCCACCTGCTGAAACTCAGAATAGAGGGATCTCAGCCAATCTGAACCTCTCCCCTGTTCACATAAAACTGGATGATCAGACCACCCTCACTTCCAGCACAGCAAATCAGAAAGCACCATCTGACACTCCAGCTTCAACTCAAGATGCCCTCAACACCCTCCCAAAATTATTGATATCTGAGTGGAAGGATTTGGATGAGGAGCCGCTTGAGGATTTTGAAAAGCTGGAGCAGTTGTGTTGCATATCCGGGGATGAAGAGGACCTGTTCTTGGGGAATCTAGAGCTCCTGGAGTCTTTGAAAAAATCACCAGATCAGAAAGGCAGCGATGCAGGTGACAGTGACACACCTGAGCACATGTGTGGTTCCTCAATTGAGGGAAGCATGGTGGATTTAAAGGAGGAAGAGATCTCTCATAAGCCAATAGAGTCTTCAACACAGGAGATCCTGGGCTCCCAAGAAAAACTGTCACTTGACAAAGAGGGAAGTGACACACAGGGACCTCAGAGTGCGTCATCATGCCAAGCACCTGACATCAAAGACCAGGGTTCGCTTTCTAAGATGACAACAAGAAATGGCTTTATGATGCAGGTGAGCATGTTTTTAGAGCTTGATAGTTGACAGATGTGCTCCTCATTGGGGCTGTGACTCTTCATATGGGGCTCACAATTCAGTATGGTTGGATATAGCCTTTATTATGATTTACAATAACCTAAGGAAATAACCATGAAGCACATACCACCATGCATATAAAAGCTGCTCTATTTTATAATTTCTATGCAATCTGAGCAACAGATTTAACATTTTGCTGCTTACATAAGTATCTATTTCACAGCTGAACAGATTTGTGGGCTGTAGGTGATTTGCTAATATCTGTTAATAGGAAAGGAAAGGAGTAGTAAATGGGAGTAAGACAATAAGTCATTTTGACACAAGAAAGACAAAAAATAGAATGGCAAGAAGACTGTGTAGGAGAAGAAAAGACATACCGGTAGATGATGGTAAGATGATGCATAATGCAAGAGATGAAACAAAGCAAAAAAGAAGATAGGAGAGGTAAGGACTTGTGTGAGAAGATAAAAGAAAAACCAGAGGACAAGAAAGTGATCAAACTGATCAGAAGAGAGAAGAGTAGAGGAGGCAGCTACACTGCACTGGACTAATTGATGATCATGTTGGAGCTAAAACATACAAATTTAAACTCGATTGAAAAAATATAAAAACTTCCATTTTCATTTTGCAGTATTTACATTGTACATCTCTGCTCTCTGCCACTGAATCCTAATATAAGTGCACAGATTGTACTTATCACATGATTAATAGTGTAGTTCTACTGTACAAGATTCTGCAATAAACCTTTCATGTAAATACTATTTTTGAGGCAATACAGTATCTCAAAACATTATACAGTTGAATGGATTTGTTCTTCCCGTTCTACTCCTCAGTGTTTTCAGTACTTAATGTTTTTTTTTGTTGTTGCTTCAGGTGTGTGAGGAACGTCTTCAGTTCTCCCTCAGTGAAAATGTGAAAACAAATGTGCTTTGGGGGTCCACGGTTAAAGACACAGTTACACTGCGGCCGTGGGGAGAAGACGTTATAGAGGGCAGTGGAGAACTGGTCGCTGTGGAAGAACAAAAAGAAGACAGGTATGAAGGATGACGGTCTAATGTAATCAATAATATTATTCTATTAACTTGATCAAAATTTTATTGTATTTAATTTCTTTTTGAGTAATTTCCCCCAAAATGTTTTAAACAGGACAATAAACCTGAAAAGTCTTAAAAATATGAATTTTAACCGATGCTCAACACTCTGTAAATCTGCTCAAAGAAGACGCTCCTGCACAGTGTACAGAAGTGAAGCGAAACAAGAGAATGAATGTTAAATTCTACCTTTTAGCTCTTCATAGATAAAGAATATATTCAGATGTCCTCATCAGGACATTAATTAGTAGCTGTAATACAACTGAATACTTATCTCAATAATAAATAATTATATTATAATATAATTATTAATTGGTTGTTTGGTTTTTGTTTCTCTTTTTCTCACTGTATGCATTAAATAAATAATGAAAAAAAATTTCAGCAATGAAAAGGACTTCATTATTTTGTTAATTATTTTACATTTTCCTTGATCATCTTGCTCATATTTGGTTCATTTTTTTGATAATGTTTAGTACTATGTTTATTATTTTGTTATTTTTTTCACTTTGTGAATTGTTTGATTTTGTTGAATGTTCTACTTGGCTCATTTTGTTACTTTTTTTGTTAAATTTCAGGTTCCATTTTGTTTCCTTTATAAACTTAGTGAAGGCACACATTTATGATTTAACAGTTTGTGTGATTCTTTTAAATGAATATGATTAATGTCTAGACAGATACAGATTTATTTTCCCCTGCTGTTGTAGTTTCTGCTTTACATTGTTTATACAATAAACAGAATTTTAGTAGTTCATTTAAAGTTTTTTGGGCCTGTTTTGATTGTAAAGAAATGTTCAAATAAAAATAGTTTCAGCAAAGAAACTTGAAATACATTTTGATGTGAACTGTAATGGCAATTAAAACCAACAGTGTCTGCAATCGATAACAGAAGAGATGTAAGATCTAATATCTGGCGAATTAACTCTTTAATATTCATATTTAATTTTTTTTTTCTGGTGTAGCCAAGAGCAGGAAAATACCCCAAACACTCAGCCTCATGTAGAATCTGATGAAACTAAAGTAGAGCCAGTCACTGTGATTGAACAGCCGGAGATGACGACACCTCCGCTCACAGCAAACCAGGCAATGAAAGGTATGTGTAGTGTGTATCGCTGTCTTTGTGTTGAATTAAACAGCAACAGGTGATGTAGAGGAGGGCCTAAAATGAACTTGAAGGTGTTTATTTCATCGTAATTACAAACCTAATATTATCCCTCTTATTACATGGTCACAACAAAAAGAAAATAAGAATTTTACTAAATTATTTATTTAAAATGTGTGTCCTTGAGTTAAGATCATAAATGTGTCTATTATTCATACAGTTTAACGTCTGGTTAGTAATTTAGATGTGTGTAAATGCAAATCTGACTGACATAGTGTTTTGTTATATAAAGATAAATCTCAATGTTTTCTAATTTCTTTTTTGGAAGAAGACCCAAAAAAAGAAACTTGGCATCTCCTTGGGACTAACAAACTTCAAATATCCATTATAAACTGTAATAATACCTATTATTTACTGTAAAATAACTAACACTGTAGTGTTTTCTTTGTTTTATCTATTATTCAGGATTTATTATATATTTTAAATGGAAAAATACTGAGATGTGTAATATAACGTGTCCCCCACCTTAAACTGGAACAATGTAAGCATGAAACTGATGAAATGAAAAAAAAAAACATAAACCATAACTATGAACAAACACAACACAAAACACAATAATCAATGATCAATAAAATGACAAAAAAGGAACAAAAAATGAATTGAATACTCAACAAAATGAGCAAAAAAAATTGAAAATGAACAAAATAATTAAGAAAATGAACAAAGGTACTCTACTCTATTTGATAACCAAGTAGAGTACACTTTGTGAAAGTCAGTGGTAGACTAATATTATAATAGTAAATATCACTTATTTCTGTCCTCACATATGGAGGTAGTAACTTCTGCAACTAAAACATTTCTGTGTTTTTGTTGCATCAGATCCACTTTTCCAGCAGTTTGTTTTCTTCTTTCCCCCTCACCATGAGCTCTGTGACCCCATACCACTGACCACTGGACTTGGGTTTAATTCAAAGAAAAATCAAATAAAGTAGTGTTAATATGAAAAAATATAAGGAGGCTGGGACAGTGTCAGTGTCAATCAAATCTTTAACTGTCTCCTCTCTAACTTTAACAGCCAAACTGGCCCGTTTGTCTCTTGCTCTCCCTCCCCTGGCTCTGACTCTTCCTCTCACACCGGGTGGAAAAGGAGGGTTCGGGGATGGAGGGCTCGGAAGTCGACTCGGAAGGCGGAGAGGTCTGTCACCGGGAAGCGACCCTGATGATGAGGACGAGGATGAGCAGGAGGACGAGAACTCCCGCAGAGTCATTGTTGTCACTGAAACAGACGTGGACAAACGCGTGGGTTTGAGGAGCCTGCTGAAGTCGCCTAAGGAGCCACTGGACCGAGAAAGAGACAGAGGAAGAAATGTGTCCTTTTTTGATGATGTCACCATCTACTTATTTGATCAGGTTTTAATCCTACTTATTTCATTTGACTTTTTTATCATATTTAATTTAAAGTGCATCTTTAACCCATTCTAATTTTCACTATATCCTCTGAATGACTTTGACTATTGTCTGAATGTCCAGGTGTGCTCATTGGACAGGAGTAGTTCAAGGACATCAGGAAAACAGACATATCACAGGCGCATATTAGGCTCTGAAAGAGTTTTTGTACGTATATAGTGTATTCTATATTTAGTTCAATCAAGACTCACTCATCTGACTTAAACACCTTTATTAAAAGCCAGAGTTGGTTAGTATTTAAGTACATTTACCTATTTACATAGTTTTTCCCCATAACATGCACTCCTGAGAGTAACTTTTTTTGCTAAATACTTTTTTACTTTTACTCATTTAAATTTGTACTTCTACTGAGTTGCATTTTGCGCCACTTCAGTGAGCAAAAGTGAGAAATGTTGAAAAGTAAAAAAAAAATCAACAAAATTTAAAAATTCTGAGCCAAATCAAGCAAATGATCAAAATAAATATACTGAGCAATAAGATGTGCAAAAATGTACAAAAAAAATCACAAAATGCAACAAAATGAACAAAAAAGTGTACAAAAAACAAAATAAGCAAATAAATAATTAGTAAGACTGAACAAATTAAGGAATGACTTGGGTAAAAAAAACAACATGAATAAAATAAGCACTCAAATGAGCCAAAAGGAAGAAAATAAGCAAGTAAATGTAAAAAATAAACAATACTGTCAATAAACTGAACAAAAAGTCAACAAATAAGTAACAAGATCAAAAATGATCAAAAAAGGTTGACAGAAATGAACATAAAACAAAATAAGCAATAAAGTTTGGAAAAAATGAACCACTTAAGGAGCGACATTGGTAAAGGTACAAAACAAACAAGTTAAAAAAATGAACAAAATAAGCAACAAATATCAACAAAATCTCCAAAAATGATGAAAATAGTCATGGTAAAAAAAAATTCTAAAATACCTGTTTGAATGCAATATAGTATTGTAATAAATTCCATGTTATTAAGTGAATCACTACTTGCATAGCTTTTTATGAGACACTTTTTTATTCCTACTCAAGTTACATAAATTATGTTTATGAGTACTTCTACTTGAGTCATTAGAATTAAAAGTAGCAATACTTTTACATGAGTACTATTTGTGTGTACTCAACAGTGACTGCTGGCTGCTCAAGAGATGTTTGGGTGATCTGAGCAAGCCTGACACTGATGGACGCAGAAATCTCAAAACCTCCCTAGCATGATTTCATAAGACTAAATCAGAGTATAGCAGAAATTAGCTTTGTAGTTTGTTATATTATTATTTCCATCCATCCATTTTCTACCCCCAACCCTTGCGAGGATTAAGGGGTGAAAAATGGATGGATATTATTATTTATTCATCTTAATTCAATAGGAAGCTGGGGAGGTGGAGGAGATTATATTTTGGATTTACAGGTGAGCAATAATCAGTGTGTGCATGCAGCATAGTGGAATGGATGAAAATGGTCAGATTTAAAGGTGCAGTGCTTAGGGGTGTTTAAGGCAGAGATACACGTGATTGGACAGAAAAATAGGCAAAAATATTTTGGCACTTTTTATACAGTCTTCTTCTACCTGCCAATTAAACCTGCCAAATTTTCCTGACTTAAAGAGTGCTTCTGCAATCTGTGTTGTGTCACTGTGGTGTTTTGATACTTTATTTAAGATTCAAGCCAACAAAACAAATTAACTGATCAAGGCAGCAGACTTAACCCTTCAAAGCCTAAATGGACGTCAAAAAATTTCTAATTTGCTGTTATTAATTTTCTATGTTATTAGCAAATTATTTTCATCAATGCAAATGATAAATCAGCAATCTCTTTGAGTTTGTCTGAGTATATAGGGTTGGATTCTATTAAATGCACTTGAGAAGTCAAAGAACATAATCCTCAAATAAGCACCAGCCCCCTCCAGAAGTGAATAGGCCTGGTGGAGCGTGTAGAAGACAGTGTCATCTGTTCCAATATGTTCTTTGTATGCAAACTGGAGGGGGCCCAGTGCTTATTTGACACAGGGTCTCAACAGTCGCCGAACCAGCCTCTCTGTGGTCTTCATGATGTGGGATGTGAGGGCCACCGGTCTGTAGTCGTTAAGCACTGCTTTTGGTACTGGGACAATGCATGACGTTTTCTACAGAGACAGGACCCTCCCCAGTTGTACACTCAGGTTGAAGATCTTGTGGAGAGATTCACACAGTTGAGCATCAGAGTCTTTGAGCAGCCTCGAACACACACCATCTGGTCAGCTGATTTCTCAGGTCTCAGTTTTCCTAGCTCCATCCTCACACCAGCTAAGGTGACAGTGAAGGAGAGGAATTAGTTGCTGTGGTGGAGATGCACACTTCTGGAGCAGGAGGAGGAGGAGGAGGAGGAGGAGTTAGTAGCAATCCCAAACTGGAGGAGCAGTTGTCAGAAGATGCTGAGGTGGAAATAGAGGGAGTGGTCGTGCTGGTTGACACAGTGTCAAACCTGTTGAAAAACCGGTGGAGTTCACTGACTCGATCTGTGTCACCCATTCGAACTACTGTATTCTTTTTAAAGCCAGTGATGGTATTAACTCCCTTCCACACCTCTCTGGTGTTGTTGTTTTGCAGTCTTCTGACTGCTCTTTGTATTCATCTATGGTGTGTGTAATTACATATGTCTTCTCATTAGTACGCATGTGTTTTATAACAATTTTGTCACATAATTCCACTTATGTGCTCAAAAACATATTTCAGCATCACAGTAATTCAATTTTCCTCTTTTATTGCAACAGGAAACTCCAACCAATGAACTGAGCACTTCAATGCCCACAAATCCAGCCTCAGTCTCTGTCAAAAGAACCAAGTTGGATTTGCATGGTAAGTTCATAAACATTTCAGAATTATTACTCATATTTTTTTTACTCTTCATTTATTATCAAGGCGACACGGTGGTGCAGTGGGTAGCACTCGTGCCTCACAGCTAGAAGGTCCTGGGTTCGATCCCAACACCAGGTG
>JAQQAE010007513.1:0-13722 GCA_029823295.1 Pseudamia nigra
TTCATTGTTTTCATCAGTAACTAATGTCATTTGTTTCAAAATGTGTAAAGACTTATACTTTTACATTTAAATTGACAACAATGTTGGTGAACCGCAGTTTTTGTACAATTTTAAATAAAACAAAATACTGTCTAAATGAATTTACCTTTGAGAAAATATCCAGGTGTCTATTCTGTAAATGTCTCTTCAGATTTGTCGTGTTCTTCCCACAAATGACCTTTACACTTTGTCTTGTTTTCATCGTTATAAAATGGTCACAAATCTCCCCTTGTTTTTGTCTCAGTCATGAACATTTTCTCAGTCTTTTTTTATCACTGTCTCTTCATTTGTCATCTTCCCGGGAACATGTTCAAAACAGCGGTGAGTTTCTCCTCAACGCTCAATAAGGCGCTCTGATTGGTTCTCTTCTCATCCAGTCCCGCCTCTTTCATTTTTCGAGTGGCACTTTTGTCTGTCTATTTTCATCTTGTCTTTTATTCATTGACGAAAATGTCGGCCAATTTAGTCATAGCTTTAGTCTCAATTACGGTATTGACTTCATTTTTAGTTTTTGTTTTCATCTGCAAAAATATATTCGTCAACGAAATTAACACTAGCTCTGGATTGTTTAACCCTTTTCCATACATGTTGTTTCAGTGTGAATGTCTTCAGTATTGATGTACAACGCTGCAAATAATAAAAATAAAGAAAACGCCCAGACTTCTGACAGATAGTGTACATACATCCTGTCTGTTACCTGGACAGGTGTGTCTCCATTCCCAGGTCCGGGGTCGACTCCCACAGAGGTGTTACTGAGGCGTCTGAGTGCAGCCGCCTCCCTCTCTTCTCTCTCTCTCCTCTCCTCGAGTTCCTCCAGCTGCGCCTCCTTATTGCTCTCTTCCAAGTGCTTCATCAAAACGGCCACAACTACGTTGACGAGCACGAACTGAGCAGTGAGGACGAAGGTGACGAAGTAGATGGGAGAGATCAGGGGCAGGTAGGAGAGACACTGGCGATCATGAGGACGGCACTCACGCAGCGTGTCCTGAGCGTGGAGGACAAGGTCAAGGTGATGAAACGCTGGCTGGATAAAGGTGATGATTAATCTGGTCAAGCTGCCAGGTTCATTTCACGTTTTTCACAGCTCACTAGTCTGCCTCAGTGTCATATAATTTGGTGCAGACATGGTCATACTCTGTGATGTTACATCAATCCAGTCGGGATAGATTTGACTAATCACCTGAGTATGGCTGAATTTATTAGTCCAGTATGTTAACACTTAAATGTATATCTGTAGCCCTAAAGACGTCTACGGGGGTCTTCACAAAGTCTTTGTAACTTAGTCGGATTTCACTACAAGGTGTTGCACCCACTCACTCCTGCTTTTCATGGACAATTTTCATAAAACAGTGTTAGGAATACTGACAGCTTGCAGTTGCAGTCTACAATGTCGGCAAACTAGCTAGTAGCCGATCATTTGTGGCAAACCGATATAAATGACTGCAGATGACCTGCCAGTCGACGCAGCTGGAAACATCACAGTTGTCAAGCTACTACGTACGTTCTTTTCCCAGCTGTACCAGATGTTGAGGACACCTATGAGGTTGTCAGCGATGTTGATTGGCAGGTCGTCTGTTTAATTTATAATTCTATTGCCTTATGTGGGGGCGAGACAAATGAACTTACACTTGACTCTGACTGGCGATGATGTGTGATGTCACAAATCACAAAAATCCAAATGGTTTTTCCTGCTGTGAGGATTTTTCCGGACCGGTAGAACTGAACACGTTTATATTATATACCCCAACATTTATATATAGCCCAAAACACCAAAAATATAGATTTTCATACTATGGTGTTATATAGCAGAAATAAATATCCCACATCTGGGAGAATATCTTATTAGAGTACTGCACCTCCTCTGTAAATACGAGGTGCTGGTGAGTTTGCGGCGCACACAGGACCAGGGACTTAATAGTGCATTCAAGTGCACCTCACTCTGTAAATTACACACAACTGCCTGTAAATGTTGGCCAAAGGTAATATTTTCATTTAAATACACAGAAACACATCTGTTACACTGATTGTTTAAAAATGCAAGACCATGTCAATATCCCAAAGTGATTAACTAGATAAATGCTTCTTAGGCTTCCACCATGACAGGATGCTCTTCAAACTGACACTGTGATACATACAGTGAGTATTAGCCACATTAATTAACGGCATAATAGCATATACTGTATATATGTATTGTACTGGCTCTGTTTTAGGAGATATTGTTAGGATTACTAAGACCTCATTAGTCATTTGTTCCTTATTCGTGTTATCCAGAATTTTTGGCAGGCTCTTTCAGACTTTACAAAATATCTTTAAACATACAGTGTGGATTAAAGGCCAAAACATAGTAGAAAATGTCTCTTCTTTTCTAAATATCCATATTAGTGTGGACAATAACTAGAGATAATTTTTGCTGCTTAGAAATGTAGTTATTCGTACACTTAAATGCAGTCAAGGCAGGCATTTAATTTCATTTTCTGTGGCCATTACCACACATCTCCAGTTATCGCAGATGCAGCCTGCCATAATGGATCTGTTTTAAAGGCAATGTGCAAGACAACCTGTACACAAGCACCAGCTCCAAAGGACACGGTGAGGAATCACGGTATTAGGCATTAAATTTGGATTTAAAATCATTATGCCATTTTTCTCTCAGAAAGCAGGCTTTAAACTACCCATGGCTGAGATCCCCTGCTGTACTTTTCTTCTTCAACAGGGGGAGATGTTCATCTGAGTGCAAAAAAAAAAACCCTTGAATCTGTCACAAAAGAATTACTACATGCTCCTATCTCTCTCCAGTCACCAGCTCTTCGTCTGTCATAAAAACCCTGATCTGCTCTCTGCCTAATGCAGCGCCTCTCTCGTAAGTGATGCTTTGAGGCTCAGATGCAAACAAGAACTCTGTCGGCTATCCATTTCCTCTTTAAACTCCCATGGAGTGGAGCAGACAGGAAGAGAAATAACCTTCATAATCCCATTCCAGTTGTCCCCGGTCGACACTCGGAAGAGCGTGAGGAAAGCCATGCCGAAGTTGTCAAAGGTGGCATGGCGACTAAGACCCTCGCACGGGTTCTCGTCGGAGCACTCTGGGAAGAGGATGAAAAGCGGAGAAAAAAAAGAGTATTAGAGACAATAAGTGTGGACGGAGGAAGATGAGGACATCTGAGAGAAGAAAGAGAATTGAGTGTCGATTAGAGCACTGGTTCTAAATTGACATAATTAAAGAATGCAGCACAACAAAATTTATGCACATTACATAATCCACAGATCTCTCTTCAGTGTCATCTCAGGCGCACAGAGCCGCATCCAATTTATATGCATGCACACACTCACGTGCTCCCTCACGCGCATGCATGCACGGACACGCACACACACACTAACCCAGTTTTCCAAAGAGCTCAACTCCCAGAGCAGCATAGATGAAGAACAGCAACATGAAGAGCAGACCTAGATTCCCCACCTAGATGGACATATTACACGCACACACAGATATATACAGTGTATGAAACATGGAAAAAAAGACATGTACAGAATACATAGAGAGACGCAAACAGGCCAACAGATAGAAAGAGGCCACTGACAGAGGCTGCTGGGCTTTGTTGCATTAATGCTATTGTGTAAAAACTAACCGGGTCATCGATACAGCGTGGAGCGCGACACCGGTTAAAACCCCTCTAGTCAAAAGTTCAGACACACCTTCTCCTGTTTTTATTTGTTTCAACACTGCGCGTTGATGACTTGTTTTTGGCAACTGAATTCGGGGACACGTTCAAAGTTCTCGAGGTTTTTTTGGATTGAATGACTTTCTTTTTTTTTTTTTAAAGTAATGACGATCTGTTGTTGTATTTACCGTACAAGTAATGTGCACTATACATTGTTATTACCTGAATAAGCTGTTCCACGTTTTACCTTTATTCAGGTATTTTGACTTGGGTTATTCTATTCATAAAGCAATGATACGTCTACAAACCCAAGTTCCAATGAAGTTGTGACATTGTGTAAAATGTAATGCAAAGAAAATACTATATTCAATTAGATACACCAAACAGACAAGTTCTTTAATGTTCAAACTGATAAGCTTTATTGTTCGCTCATCTTGAATTTGCCTGCAATACGTTCCAGAAGAGCTGGGACAGGGGCAAAAAGATTGGAAATGTTGTGTGGAACATTTCACAGGTGAACAGGTTCACTGGAAACAGGTGTCGTGACTGGGTATAAAAAGAACATCCCTAAACAGCTCAGTCGTTCACAGGGCGAGTAAGTAGCAGTGTAAGAACAATGAGCCCGTTTACATGACCACAGAAATCAGAGCGACACGGGAGATGGAGGATGTTGAGGGTTTTCATTTTATTAAATATGAAATTTGTCTCTTCTTCACTCCAGAAATCACTCTTCACACTTTCCTCTGCTTCACGCTTTGTTTATTGTCATTTTCTTCCGCTCACATTGTGATGACATCACCTCTATTTTCTACAATTTTTTTCTACACATGTGCAGATGTAAAATAAGATATCTGATTACTGGGTATACATGCAGTACCGTATCGGAGTATTGGGGGGGAAATCCAGGTATGGTAATCTGATTTTTCAAAATCAGATAATTACCGTTATCAGACAATGCTTATCAGATTATGGTGTCTACATGGTCACTTCATCATCTGGTAACTCCGGAAATCTGAAAATGATCAGAGTTCTCCTGTGCGTGTAAACGGGCTCACTGTTTCTTAATGTGCAAGGAATTTATGGATTCTATCATCTATATATTGTCAAAAGAGTCAGAGAATCTGGAGAAATTTCTGCAAGTCAGCAGCACGGTCGAAAACTGACCTTTGACCCCCTCGGGCAGCACTGCATTAAAAACCAACATCATTCTGTAAAGGATATGCCCACGTGGGCTCAGAAACACTTCAGAAAACCATTGTCAGTAACACAGTTCATCTCCACATCTACAAGTACAAGTTAAAACTCTACCATGTAAAGTGAAAGACATATATCAACAACACCCAGAAACGCTGCCGGTTTCCCTGGACCTGAGCTCATGGACTGACGCAAAGTGGAAAAGTGTGCAGTGGCCAGTCCACATTTCAAATTCTTTTCGGAAATTATGGACACCGTTGCACGTTGGTGCCCCCCATGGGTGACTTTCACCTCTGTGAAGGCTCCATTAAGGCTCAAAGGTACAAACAGGTTTTGGAGCAACATATGCTGCATCCAAGCAACGTCTTTCTCAGGGACGTCCTACTAATATGTTGAAGACAGCGTCAAGACACATTCTGCATGAGTTACAACAGTGTGTCTTTGTAGTAAAAGAGTGGGGGTCCTAGACTGGCCTGTCTGCTGTCCTCACCTGTCTCCCATTGAAAATTTGTAGAACATTATGAGGAGCAAAAATACAACAACAAAGACCCCAGACTGTTGAGAAACTGAAGTCGTACACCAAGCAAGAATGGGATAGAATTCACCTAGAAACCTTCAACAGTTAGGGTCCTTGGTTCCTACACGCTAATTGAGTGTTGTTAAAAGGAAAGGTGATGGAACACAGTGGTAAACATGACCCTGTCCCAGCTCTTCTGGAATGTGTCACAGGCATCAAATTCAAAAGTGAATATAATAAGCAAGAATAAATTTATCAGTTTGAACATTATATATCTTGTTTTTGTAGTGAATTTAATTTGCAAATCACTGTATTCTGTTTTTATTCACATATTTACACAATGTCCCAACTTCGCTGCAGTTGGGGTTTGTAGGTCCTGGAAGAGAGGTGGAAGGAAGTGAGCATGACTTAAGCTTCTCTACTGGCTCCATGCATCGAACCTGGACTTACAGTATCGACAAACAGAGGTGCATTTTCACAGCCTGGCCAGATTTCACGAATTACAAACCTGCTACCCATTTATTCAGATTACAAATCGATTCAAAGGGACTTGGCTCGCTCTCCCTCACGGTCGGACTTACGGAGATGCCTGATTAGATGATGTACAAGCCTACTGATGAATAGCAGCACAAAAAAAAAACAGCACTTAGCCACCATTGAAAAGACCTGAGTTCAATCCCTGGCAGGGCTGTGTCACTTCAAAGACAAATGGCATTATTCATGGTCGGGAGGCAGAGGGGGACCATGAGCATGGATTCAAAGAGATGAGGGTTGTGTTTACACGTAGAATCTGGGAGGGGTCACTCGACTCTTCATATGCCCATTTCTACGTTTAAGGGAACTTTAATTTAGAAAAACCTGCTAACAGACATATGATGGTGCTCATTTAGATGATGCTCAGGTGCACGCTCACACCTCACTGCCTCCTCTTTTGTTATGCGTCTATAGATGCAAACCTGCCCTGAATACCCCGCACCGCCATCCCTCCTCCTCCTCCTCCTCTTTTCCTCTATCATCTCTCATAGCAGCCTCCGGGGGTTTCCTGAGTCGAGGCCTTAAAACGAAGCCTTCCCCTAGTCTCCGCACCGATCACTGCTTATAGTTTCACATGTTTGCACTTCATTGTGAGGTTCAGTCGTTTCTCCTGGATGCCGGGGTTAAAAAAAAAACCCCAAAAACCTGCGCGTCGTCGCCGAGGCAGGTGCTGTTATGAAAAATGCACTGTCATCTGCCAAAAATGGAACCCGGTTCACCTTTTGCCTCAGGGCCCAAAGCCGCAAACTTCCAGTCAAACATGGGTGATCATACATACTTCATAAAGCATCTAGATGCAGCTTCGAGTCATTTTACTATTCTCCTCACTGTCGGGAAAACACTGAAGAATTAATGCTAGCGCCTGTCTGCAAAAGTGGAAGAAAACTACTTTTTGGGGTCTTTGTGAAGTTCCCAAAACGTTACCAAAGTTACAAAAGTGCATCAGGGAATTTTTTTTGGTTCTTTTTTGTTAATATACTTGCTTATATTCTCAATTTTTAAAATTGCTTTGTTATCTTTTTGTTCATTTTTGTACTATACTTGCCCATTTTCTCCATTTTATTGATTATGTTGTTAGTTTTTATTCGTTATTTTTAAACATGCTTGCTTATTTATCCATTTTCTTGGCTATTTTGTTGACTTTTGTTTGTTATTTTGTTATTTTTTATTCATTTTTCTACTTGTTTTGTTCATTGTTGTTCATTTTGTTGTTCATTTTCTCCATTCTAGTGATTATTTATTTATTTAGTTTTAGCATTTTCGATCATGTCGTGTATTTTTGTCAAATTGTGGCCTGTTTTTGGTCATTTTTCTTCATCTTTTGCATATATTATTTACTTTTGTTCAACCTATAAAAATGCATTATGTATTTTTGTTCATTTTATTAATGTTGATGCTTATTTTCTCCTTTTTAGAAAATGTGTTGTACATTTTTTTAGCACTGTTTTTTTTTCTTATTTTGGTTTTTTTTTTTTTTGATTTGTTGCTTTAACCCATTGGTGCTGTTGCTGATTTTTTTTTAAATTATTTAGTTATTTTTCTTAATTTTGTTGTTTGTTTGGAAAATTTTGGTACATTTTCCTGTTTGTACTGTATTCTTCATTTCTGTTCATCCTGTTAATTATTTTCTTCAGCATCTTGTTCAATTTGCTCATGCTGTTGCTCATTTTATTGATTATTTAGTCATTATTGTTGATTTTGTTGCTTACTTTGATAGCTTGTGGAAATTTTGTTGTTTATTCAGTTTGTGTTTGTTCATTTTGTTGCTAATTGCGTATTTTGGAACACTTTCCGTTCCCTTTTTTATTTTTTTGGGTGTAATTTGTATGTTCTTGTCTTGTTCCACGTTACACATGGCATGTCGAGATGATTCTTCTTCTCCCACTGTGTTTTAATTAGAAAAATGAATTTTGAATTTTAGACTAAATGGTTTTATCTTCTTATTCATTTTCCATAACAAACAGCTCGCTCTGATGCAGCTGTGAAGATATAAATTAACTGCTGTGTTTTTTCAGTGACAAACCAACAATGATGGATTCAAAGGGCTTCAATTAGCCGGATTAATGAAATGAACACCAATGAATTAGCAACGAGAATTAACATTTCACTCTGCCATTTACACTCATGACCGTCATCTGGAGGTGAGCAGTACTCCAGTACATTTACTCTGCTGCGTGTACTTGAAGGCTTCTCATGTACTTCTGAGAGCAGGAAGACTTTTTATTCTTCCTCAGTTACATTTGTGATAAAAAGTCTTTCTGATTTCATTCAGCTATAAAAGACTAATTCTGACCCAGGTGACCTAGCTAATTACAGACCCATCTCCAAACTGCCATTTCCAGCTAAACTCCTTGAAAAAGTGTTGCTAAGCAACTTCAACAGCATTTACACAGAAATAATCTGTTTTTGAAGAATTTCAGTCAGGATTTAGAGAACACCACAGCACTGAAACAGCACTGGTGAAAGTTATTAATGATCTGTTAGCTTCAGATAATGGACTAGTTTCAGTACTTGTACTTTTGGATTTTAGTGCTGCTTTTGACACTATCGATCATAACATTCTGTTCCACAGATACAGTATGAACACTCTGTTGGGATTAAAGGTACAGCACGAAACTGGTTTCAGTTATATTTCACAGAAAGATTTCAATTTGTACATATTAATGACCAGTCATCCACACAATCTATAGTTAGTTACGGAGTTCCACAAGGCTCAGTACTAGGACCAATACTTTTTACACTATACATGCTGGTGACATCATAAGAAAACATAGCTTAGGTATGCATTGCTATGCTGATGACACACAGCTGTATCTCTCCATGAAACAGACAATTTAAAAACTACAACAAAATTCCATACATGTTTAAAAGACAGTAAGGCCTGGATGACTTCAAACTTTCTCCTGCTGAATGAAAATAAAACCGAAGTTATTATACTTGGCCCAAGGAATCTAAGGAGTACACTCCCTAATGACTTCCTTAATCTAGCCACATTTCAGTAGATTCCAGTGCAGTTGTGAGGAACTTGGGGGTGATTGTGAATCAGGATTTATCCTTCAGTTCTCATATAAAACAAATGTCCAGAACTGCCTTCTTTCATGATTGGCGCTATACAAATAAAGATTGATTGATTGATTGATTGATTGATCTCTGTAATATTGCCAAAATTAGGAATGACCTGTCACAAGGAGATGCAGAAAAATTAATCCATGCATTTGTTACGTCTTTACTGTGGTAACTCACTACTGACAAGATGGATCCAAATGAAGACATAAAAAGTCTCCAGCTGATCCAAAACGTTAGAGCATGAGTTTTAACTGCTTTCTATTCTAGTTTCTCTTCATTGGCCACCTGTAAAATTTAGAATTGAATTTAAAATCCTCCTCTTAACTTACAAAGCCCTAAACAAGAAGGCTCCATCCTATATTAATGTTCCCTATAAACCAATCAGAACTCTCCGTTCTCAGAGTGCAGGTCTACTTGTGGTTCCTAGAATCTCTAAAACTAGACTGGCAGGCAAAGCCTTCAGTTACCAAGCTCCTCTCCCGTGAAATAAACTTCCAGTGTGGGTCCGGGATGCAGACACACTCTGTACCTTTAAAACTAGGATTAAGACGTTCCTTTTTGACAAAGTATATAGTTAAGTCTAGGTCAGGAAAACCCATAACCTTCCCTTAGTTCAGCTGCACGGTTCGAGGCTTCTGGAGGACAATGATGCACTGCTTTGTTTTCTACCTCTTTCTTTATCTCCTTCTTTAACTCTTCCCTTACTTCTCTCTCTAAATCTCTTGCCTTCCTCTCTCTCTCCCACCATCTCTCTTCTTCTCTCTCTCCCTCTACATTTTCTCTCTCCATCTTCCTTTTCTGTCTTCATCTCTCACCTTCTCTCTAGTCACCTCTCTGTCTCTGTCCCTCTCTACCCCTCTTTCTTATTTTCTATTTTTGCAATATTTAATACTAACTTGCATCTTCCCTGTAGTTTTGTGCTTCCTCCCTCTGTTCTAGGTCTCTAGGGCTCTAGATGTCCTTGCTGTGTCATTGCTGTCTGTGGACGTCGTCCAGTATCTGTGTTGTTTGTTGTTCCATCTCTACGCTTTTCTTTTGTCTCTCCTCTGTCCACTAAAACCAACTGGTCGAGGTACATGGCCGCCTACCCTGAGCCGCTAGTTCTGCTGGAGGTTTTTCTCTTCCGTTAAAAGAAGTTTTTCCTCCCCGTCACCCATGTCTTGTTCTTGGTGGTTCTGTTGGGTTTACACTCTGTATACTCATAAGGTCTCAGCCTCAAATTGTGAAACGCCGGTAGATAATCGTTGATTATGATTGGTGCTATACAGTACAAATAAAATTGAATTGAACTGATTTATATTTGGCCACTCAAGTAAAAGTATTGTTACTTTATAATTATAATGACTCAAGTAGAAGCACTCATAAATACAGTATGTATTCATTATCAATATGCCATAAAACATGACTCAAGTAGTGAGTGACTTTACAGTGTTGAATTGATTATGGCCTCATATACTGTGTTTTAACAGGTTATTTATTTACAGGCGATAACTACATATCGATCACGTTAAATGTCATTAATGCAGTGTCAGATCCAGGGATGGGTAGCACTCAACACGCGTCACAAGTACTTCTACTCTAGAAGTACTTTTGGCCATAAAAAGATTGTAGTGTGAAAAAAAACAACCAATTCAAATTTAAAAATGAATAAAATAAGTACATCTTCAAAATGAATAAACTATGCATCAGAATGAGCACAAATGTACGAACATGATCAAAAAATGAAGATAATGATAAAAAAATTAACAAACTGAACAAAAAATTAACAAAATGCACAAAAAACTTAGCAAAAAGAACAAAATGATTAACAAAATGATGAAAAACAAAGAAAATCAACTAAAAATGAATAGAATGAAGAAAATGAGCAAAAAATGAACAAAAAATGAACAAAATGAACAAAAAATTAAGAAAACAAAAAAATGAAGAACATTAGCAAAAAATGAACCAAAAATGAAGAAAATGAGCAAAAAATGAACAAAATAAACAAAGAATGAACAAAATAAACATAAAATGAAGAAAATGAACAAAAAATGAAGAAAATGAAAAAAATATACAAATATGAACCAAAAATGAACAAAATGAGAAAAAAAGAACAAAATGAACAAAAAAATGAAGAAAATGAATAATATTAACAAAATTATTTAGAGAATGAACAAAATGAACAAAATAATTAACAAAACAAATAAAAATGCACAACAATGAATAAAATAAAGAAAAAAATGAACAAAATACTTAACAGAATGAACAAAAAAATGAACAAAATAAAAACTGAACAAATTGAGCAAAATTACAATATATGATTGAACAACATAATTGAGAAACTGAACAGAAAACAAGCAACAATGAGCAAAAACGATCAAAATAAACAAGTAAGTTCATAAAAATGAACAAAATAATGAAGCAAATCAAAAAAATGATCAGAGTAGCTGTTTGAACGCAATATATGGGGCTGTAGTAAATTCCACATTATGAAGTTACTCAGTACTCGAGTAGTTTTTATGACATACTCTTTTACTTTGACTCAAGTACTTATTTTTATGAGTACTGGTACTTGAGTCACTGAGTCATGTTCTCTACACACCCCTGGTCAGATCCAGAACCAGGCAAATGTCAAAATACATGATATCACTGCAAGATCTATCACTTAATTTGTTCATTTGTGTTGATTTAGTTTCTGCACATTTTCTCCTTTATTTTATTTATTTATTGTGTCACATTTTGTTGTCACCTTGTTCATATTTCTTTACTGACTTGATCCTTTTGTTAATTTTTGCACATTTTGTTGCTTATTTTGGTGACATTGTTGCATTTGGTCAGTTTTCTCATTTGTGTTTAATTATTTTATTAATTTGTTCATTTTTGATCATTTTGTCTATTTGTTTGATTTCAGGTTAAATTTTTCCTGGGTATTTGGTTGGTTTTGTTCATTTATTTAAGTGAAAGTTGTGTTGATTTTGTGCACATTTTGTTCATTTTACTCATACTCATTAAGAGGTGGACAAATGTACAGTTCAGTATTATCATCATAAATGTAACCGATTAAGAGTGAAATGACTCAAGCACATGTAATAGAGTAAATGTACTCGAGTACTACCTACCTCTGGTGTTGATTCTTTGTCACCAAAACAGTGAAAATAAACAAAGCATCAAAATGAGCAGAAATGAACAAACTCATTAATATTGTTGTTTATTTGATTAACTTTTGTTAATGTTATTGGTTGTTTTGTTAATTTTTGTTACATTTTTTCACTCATTTTGTTTGTTTTTTTGTTAAATAACTTGATTATTTGGTTCATTTTACTTAATTTACTGATGGGATTATTCACAGTTCAAAAATGCAAACCATGTACTTAATAAATTTTTTAGACCACCACCACTGTATATGCGACAGGACACAGTAGATGATGATGCTGGATGGTTTTTGACACGTATAGGACGGTGAAGCGTCATCTGTGTATTTTTACATCGCTTCATGGCTTTAATGTCATTTTTGCCTTTTTACACTTATTTTGCATCCTTTATGTCATTTTCATGTTTGTTTTTTTCATTTTGTGGTCATTCATATGGTTTCTTGCATTTTCACTCAGAACAAAAATCAGCCTGTAAACTTGATCTGACATTTATTGTTATAATCACTAATAAGATGTGATACACAATTTTACACTGACGTCATTTTGAGCCAGGTCAGCCAGCTCTAGGTGAACGTTGTAATTTATTTTAATGTGATTACAGCTGAACAGATCAGCTCTTTCCTCCTTGCTTTGAGGAACTGGCTATAAATATGAATATGACATCACATCCTCGAACGTATTTCCCAAAATGTCAAAATGGTTCACGGACACTGAAGCGATCTGTTTGGGGAGCTGGTGATTGATGCTGAGAGGTCACATGGACATGGGCAGTGCCAGGTCTCATAAATCACTAAATTAAAGAAGCCATCTGCAATTCATCAGATCTGGACACCAGGCTGGACTTTAAATAAACAAACTCCACGAAGTCGGAGGACACAGAATGTCCTACCTGAGGCAGAGCTTGCATCACCGTGTCCAGCAGAGCTCTCATTCCTGTCGCCATCTTCAACAGCTTCAGCACTGAAACGGTGTCAGGTGTCAGCTCTTATCAGTCACATATGACAATGCGTGTCTGTGTGTTTGTGTGAACACTGAACCGTACCTCGTGTTATCCTCAGGACCCTCATGATGCGTATGATGGTGGGATTGATGGGAAGGGAAGCATTCAGGTCTATTTCTTCCAGTGTGATTCCCATGATGGACAACAACACGATGGCGAGGTCCAGCTGGTTCCATCTTTACCAAAACACAAAGGGGGTCATTCTCTTTGCAGACAAATGCTTGCAGACTAAAAAGTGCTGAGAATAATTTCCCGCTAACACAACACTTCTCTCCCAGATCATCATATACCGATGCTTAGTTTTGTCCCAAGTTGTCACATACTGACACATAGAGAACTCCAAGAGTGTCATATCATGATGACGACAAGAGAGGTTTTAGCATAAAAAAACTAATTTCTACGGAAGTGGGGTTGGAATGAGAGTTTGACACAGTATGCAAAAAAAAAAATACATGACATAAAACGTGGCTCAGATCCTGGTATTTCGCATGGAAGTCTATATGTTTGCTGTACACCATAACCACTGCACCCTCCATCTGCTAGCTATCTGAAGACTTAAGAACTGTCTCTGTTGTTTGTTGT
>JAQQAE010007514.1:0-15823 GCA_029823295.1 Pseudamia nigra
TTTATATGGGAGTTTGTCGTGGGTCCAGAACGGATTAATTGGTTTTACATGTATTTTTATGGAAAAAGTCGCATCGGGTTGCAACTGATTCGGATACAGGCCGTGACGCCGGAACGGATTCCTGTCGGTATCCTAGGCACCACTGTACTGACTTTGAATACAATAGTGTGTTTTGGTTTTAAAGGTGCCATTTTAAAAAGTTTGTTTTCTATATGCATCAGTATTGAATTTAATTGTTTATGCAATCTTATATGGAGAGACATGCATGATATTTCCACCATTTTCTTAAACAAGAAATGCATTTAGTTACTTTGATTAGTTCATTTTGTCTATATATGAAAAAAATCTGCTAAACATCAGGTTTGTATTTAAGTCTTTTAAGAAACACTTTTTATTGGACTTAAATGAGGCGTACTGTATCACTTTTAATAACTTAATTTAGGTTTTACATATCCGTACAGTGTCTATTTTAAATTTCAACTCAGGATTCAAGAGAGGTCCTTAATTTTACCATGTATATATACTCCTAGTTTTCCGTGCCTTACCGAACAGGCTGATTTAGTGTGTGTTGCTTTGTAAACTAACTACCGTATTTTCCGCACTATAGGGCGCACCGGATTATAAGGCGCAGTGTCATATTTGGACAAAATAGACGGCGTTTAGGTGCGCCTTATAGTGCGGAAAATACGGTACGCCCTTTTCTGTCTGTACCATGGATGCCTTCATGTAGTCTCCCTAGCACATTATCCCAGGAAGTCAGGATGATTTTGATAGTTCTAGTAGTGGGTTTGGTGAGTCCTAGAGAGCTGACTGAGGACAGTGACTGTTTAGCTGTGACATCATAAATATCCAGAAATCCAAGCGGCTTCTTTCAGGTACACCTGTCTTAAAATGGCTGTATTTTGTTCCGTATTGTACAAGAGGTTTGACACTTTAATATTATTTTAGAGCCCCTAGACCTGTTTGAATAATAATAAGCCTTTTTTCACAATATGTTTCAATATGAGTCAGTCAAACCTATGTGTGAATTCAGGATCTGTGATGCTAACTGTCCATCTTTAACGGGGTCACAGTGTAGCATGGAGTGACAGATCAAACATATTGATTGATTGGCCAGTAGAGGGGAAATTCTCTCTCTAAATGTGTTAGTGTGTCTCTCCCCACACCATCCTGACTGACCTTCTCTGCTTTTCTCTGTTTGTTTCTAATCTGCCGTACAATACTCAGCTTCAAAGCCTCTGCGGACCATGTGTCGGCACATTGCATGTGGCATCATTTGTCTGGTTTTTGTCATCTTCTTTGACGACCTTTTAAACATAGTGATTCTATTTCTGTTGTTTCTTATTGTGAACCATTTTGCTCGGTGGCTATAGTGAAATTTTCCATCTGATGCTGAGGATAGGGCTGTAGGTATATTTAAACATTTCTAACCATTACCCTTCCAAAGTAGAAAGTAAACAATTAGCTTGGCAAAATAAAAAGAGATGTCATTTGAGCATTTTAACTTCCTCTATTTTTATTACCATTTCCTCTTTTTTCAGGTCTACATTTTCAATGAGAAGATTGTGAATGGTCACATTCAGCCAAATCTGGGCGACTTGTGTGCCTCTGTAGCTGAAAGCCTCGATGACAAGGTAAGAACAAGGAACAAGTTAATTATTAATGAAGTGCCACAAAGTGCTGGAAGCCATTTCAAAAACAGCTGCAGGAGATTATTTTAGAAATAATATGTGTAATATATGTTGTAGGTTCTGTGGTTGACAACTGCAGCATCATTCATCACTTTGATTGAAATCTTTCATACTCATGTACTTTGTTGTTAACATAAATGTAGAGATTAAAGCTGCTTTAAAAATTTGTAATCTGATAGTCTTGATATGCAAATTAATGCAACAAAAGCTGTGGCTTTATTGGAGGATTTAGATGAGATTAAACATGCTGTAGTCGTAACAACAAAAATGGTTCTGATAATGGTGCACACCTATTCAGTTGTAATTAACCAGTGTTTGTTCACATTTGCCATCATTATAAAAGGAACTCAATTTGACTGATAAGGTGTTATCATATTTCTTTAATCTCAGAACGTGTCAGAACTGTGGGTGATGGTGAAGCAGATGACGGATGTATTGCTCGTTCCAGCTAAGGACACTCTGAAAAGTCGTACCTCTGTTGAAATGCAAATGGCCTTTGTACGACAGGCGCTCAGCTTCCTGGAAAACAGGTAGATCTGCCCGTGTGTTTGTGTCCTAAATGTGTTATGTATCTACTGGATTTTTGTTGGTCATGAAATGAACAGCTGTCTAAATTTGAGCTCCACATAAGTGATGCATCTATGTCAATGTTTCTCTTTCCTAGCTATAAGAACTACACCATGGTGACTGTGTTTGGAAACCTCCATCAAGCCCAGCTGGGAGGGGTGCCTGGAACATACCAACTAGTCCGCAGTTTCCTTAACATTAAACTGCCAGGACCGCTGCCTGGCATGCAGGTATCACACATAAATCAAATGCTAAAATCAATGACTGACAGCTACCAATTGTGTAATATATTCCTGGTCTTTTTCATCTTAGACATTTGAATATTCCTACTGAATCCTTGCAGGGGCCAGTTATTTGACAAATTGTAGAACAGGTTTATATTAAAAGTGATTTCTGGATGCAGCCAAAGCAACACTGAGTGTTGTTAAAGTCCTGTTGAAATACTTTTGTGTTGAACAGGATGGTGAGATAGAGGGCCATCCCGTGTGGGCTGTGATCTACTACTGTTTACGTTGTGGAGACCTGAATGCAGCCATGCATGTGGTTAATAGAGTGCAACATCAGCTAGGAGACTTCAAGACCTGGTTTCAGGAGTACATGAACAGTCCTGACAGACGGTGAATACACATTTACACTTTGTTCCATTTTACCTCACTTTTGCCGTCAAGAAATTCTATTAAACTTGACTTCTCTTGCACCTCATTTTGATGCTTTTCTTTAAGACTTTCACCAACATCAGAGAACAAGCTCCGTCTCCACTACCGCAGAGTGCTGAGGAATAGCGCTGACCCCTACAAGAGAGCCGTCTACTGCCTGATTGGAAAATGTGACATCAGTGATAACCACGGCGATGTCGCAGACAAGACTGAAGACTACCTCTGGCTTAAGGTGCAGCATTGTTGTATGAACACAGGCACTTGTGTCAGACACTGTCTGACTTAGTCCTAGTCAGAATGTGCCTTCAGCTAGGTGCTTCCTTGAATGGCAACTGCGCCCATGTGTTTGAACTTCTGTGTGCCATGTTTTGTCATCTCTGTGCAGTTGAATCAGGTGTGTTTTGATGATGACGGCAGCAGCTCCCCCCAGGACAGACTCACCCTGCCACAGCTGCAGAAACAGCTGCTGGAAGACTACGGTAAGGAGCCATCTCTCTCAGTCTTTGTTTGCTTCTTGCTGTGTGTGGCAGCTCTAGAGCAGTGGTTCTCAACTGGTCTGACTTCAGGTCACCCCTTAATGACAAGCTGCGACCCAGAATCAAGGAAAATGTTCTACTTCTCAAATTTATTGAATCAAAAGATCATGCAGTTTGATCCTGAGATAGTAGAATAGAAGATCACATAATGCCAACACAAAAAAGAAGTTTAATGATAAACCAAAACAACCAGCAAATGGTGATGCTAGAGCGGGAAAAATTCCCTTTTACTCTCATTTGTTACATTTTAATTAAACCAAAACTCTTCACTTCAGTAACTTCAGCCTTTTTTCACAAACTCAACAGTGCTTTCATGCACAAACATGAAATAAAGTCCAACTACTGAGAAGTAGCTTCAAAAAGACTCAAAATATGTAGCTTTAGCTGAGCATCCACAAACTTTTATTAAAACTATTCAGTCACTTATTCAAGCATGAATCATAATGCTGACATAATAATCAGAACATGTCAGTAATAGCCATTTTTAACAGATTCAGTCGGTGTTTTCATGCAACATAGTTGAAATTAAAAAATGCAACTACTGACAACTATTTTCAAAAAACTCAAATTATGTAGCTTTAGCTGAGAATCTTCACTCTCTGAATCTGTGACAACCAGTACTGCATGGATCTTCTGATGACCTCATCAATAGGCAAATAGTGAAAAACACTATGCTTTGAAGAAAATTAAGCAGTACTCACTTCAACCTTAGGGGTAACACTGACATCATAGACCTGAGTTAGGAGGTTTAAATGGGAGAACTGGGCAGGATTTCAGTTCTGACAAGAGTCTCAAAGTCTGGAGCTATGTTGCAACCGCTATTGTAATACGACCACTATTGTAATATTTATTATAATAGTAGTCATATTACAATAGGTAGTTGTGACAGAGCTATAAATATGTTGTGCCCCCTCCCCTGCATGGACACATTTAATGGGTTTAATTGGTCAAACACATCAGCAAAGTAAGTGACATATGTCAGCCACACACTGTGACTAAACAAGTCTGCAAGAGGCAAATTATTCTGGGCAAAAAAGTCTTTCAGTTCATAGTTCATGAACATGGGACAATATGTTCCCCCTTGAAAGTCAGTCTTCTGCAATGGTGTGTGGCATCTTTAACCTCGTAATACGATGTGCCATCTGGTAAGATGCACGGAGTGCATGTTCTTGCTTCAAGCACGAAGAAGTAAAACACTTTTGTGATGTCCTCAGGCCCTGAAGTCGTCTCCTGAAGTACTTAACACTTTTATTTTTGAGTGAATGGTGTTTTGTTTCCAAATGCTGCTTCTATTTTGATGGCATTATGCTTTCATGTGCGAACAGCTCGCTGCACAAAACATACAGGCTTTTGTCCTCCTTTTTCCTCAATGTAAGAAAATCCATATCTCGTCTTCTGTAGCCAGCTCATAGCCGTGTTTCGATATACTCAATTTGCACATGTAAACAAATGTTGTGGGTCATCTTCTATGGTGTGAAATGGCGGGTGTCCACTCACATTATAGGGCATTATCGCCACCTACTGTTAAGGGCTGTGAATAGATGACATACTGTTGATTTTTTTCTTAACTTTTTTGCCCAGGCAAAGACTTGCAACCCACTGAAAATGGGTTCACGACCCACCAGTTGAGAATCACTGCCCTAGAGTAAGCCAAGTATTTAGCTTTTTGCTTGTTATCTGATTATAAAATCTGATCCACGTAAAACCTTTGGCAGGAAGAAGCATCACTATTGAACCCTTTGGTTTACATCCGTGTCACCATGAGATCACTTAGTATGAGGTCATGGGAAGTGGGGCCTGCTCAGTCAGGCACATAGTCTTAATAACATCTTAATATTTGGTAGTTGTTTGGGCATGTTTTGGGATTAATTATAAGATATCTGTCGGCATTTTCCTTCGGTGTAACTAGGTTTCAAAATCTACGAGGACATTGCATTCCTGTAGCATGGAGTTAGCTTACAATAACTTCCATGGATGCTCTGTCAGTTTATTTTGTTTTCATTGCAACAGAAACAAACAAGAGGCTGTGTGGAGTCTGTAATTGCATTTATGTCAGATTACATTAGAGTTTAATGCTACTGACATCATCTAACCCAACAAAAACTCTAAATGACAACCAAGACTTTGACTTACATTTTCCTTTCAATTAGAAGCCCCCTGAACTCCCTTTAAAATTAAAGTACCCACTTAAAAAGCCACATGCCCTTGACACACAAAAAGGGACACACAGGGGCATCAGGCCTTCTGTCCCACAGATTTAGAAAGTACAGTTTTCTCCCTTGGGTGCTGCCTTCTCCATGGACCCGTTCCTGCTCCATTAAGATAAGAAGGCACTCTTCTCCGTTCTGCTCAGTCGCCGTCATGCTCTCCCTTTTCCCCTCGCCCACTCCCTCTGCTTAGTGGGAAGTACAGCCTGCAGCCTCATTCTGCTTTCCCTCTGCCCGGCTCCCTCGCTGTCTGGCACAGTGTTCCTTGTTGTCCTGCATCTTGCTTCACAGCAGGACTCAAAGCCCAAAGCCTCTCTTCATTTCTCTCACATACTCCCAATCTTTGCCAGCCTCATCTGTTCTCTCAGTTCCTCTGTCCCCATCACTCGTTTCGCTGCATGTCTGTCCTCTCTTTTTATCCTTTTCGTCCCTGGTTTCCTCACACCTGGACTTGTTTTCCCTCTTCCCTCACTACGTTTTTCCGTATTTTACTGTCCTGTGGAATTGTTCGTACTCATTTGGTGTTCGCAGGCTCTGCCGCAGCCTCCACACACCCACACTCTTATCTCTCCTCCTACATCCTATTTCTTCTCCTCATCACTCTCTCCCTCGCTCGTCTCGTATGCTCTTGCTTTTTGAACTAAAGTGCTGTAAGTCTGAGATAAGGCTATAAAATGGCTGACATGGTCCACCCTGTTCTACTCCTCAAACTTTCAGCCGGCAAGAGGATTAAGGATTATAATTAAAAAAGTAAACTTGATGACTAAGTACCTGTGCTCAACAAAATATTTTCACATTTCTTTTCACGTTAGTTGCCATAGTGACTGCAAAAAGTTGATGTAGAGGGCCACAGTTAAAGTGGGGTCATTGAAAAGCTGTTGCACTTTAGTCATTCACATATATTCAGAAACGATTTATCATACATGTAAATGCTAAGTGTGTCAAATCTTGTCGGTCCTGAGTATTTAGAAATGGTTCCATAGTGAATACACACAAGTAATTTCAGTAGTTTCTCAAACTAGAGCTCTTCACAAGACTGTATTGTATACAAACTACATCACTGACACTGGTAATGAACAGGTCTGGGGATGCACCAGTACATTTGCTAAGTGCCAGTATCTGCTATCGGCTATATAGGCAGATAAGATGGCACGTTACTAGTGGTGGTTCATCTATTGTCTTAAAGGTTGTTTCATGAATTTGTGTGACTGAATTAGTGCTAATTCCAAGATGAAGGCCTATAAGACATGGTTTGTAATGATGTTTTTCCCTGACATAAGGTAGATTAAATGACAGAAACAGAAAATATCCTGTTTTCTCAGTCATATCTTCAGTTTAAACACTGTTACTATCAGGCTAGAGTTTCACAATCAGTGAAACCATACCTAGATTTGGTAGAAGCATGTCTTGATGAGTTGTCGCAATATGTGTTCTTCAGCAGCCTTTTTACCCAAAACATCAAAACATGTACTGAAAGCCTTATTCCAGCTGTTAATGGCTGGACATGTTTTACTAGTTCAGCCTGAACATGCACAATGAGACTTACACAGTTTCCGAATGCAATCGGAAGAACCGACTCATCTCAATTTGTTGCCTGTGACAGTTTGTCAGATCAGTATTAGTACAAATATACTCATCCTTCATTCAGTTTACAGTTTGCGTTGATTGCATCTTTTGCATCTCACCAGTTTGAGTTTTGTGTTCTTCCATTTTAAAAATTTGATGATTTTTAGTTGGTTTGCTTTTTGGAAGTGACACCAACTCATTATTTTGGTTTTCTGTTGTTTTATCACCATTATCATTGTTATTTTAAGATGCTACAAATTCCTGGAAAGGTTACATTTGGACTGAAAATAATGTACTATATCCTTTAGCTGCACTGCTGTAAATTCATTGTGAGTTCAGCTTGTCTGAATTGGACCTAATATGCTCTCTGAGTATTTAATGCTGTTGCTGCCTAATGATGAGACCATATTTTTTGTTTGTGTGGTTAGTTTTTTGTATTCATAAATGTTTTCAGTTTGAGTTGCTGTTTTTTCCACTGAAACATGCATTAAACCAATCTCAGTGTACAGTATGTACAACTAATCAGCCATGTAGCAATGATGATGATTTGCGTATGAGATCACATTTGATTTTTTGACTCCTTATTGAAGTGAATATTTAAGGTAGAGTGGTGATTCCATGTCTAATGCAGTTTTTGTCAAATTCAGTGAGTAGTGAGATATGAGAATATAACAAATCTCAAATACTTTTTTTGCATTCACATGGTATAGTATAGAACTTGATGAAGTAGATAGTTCTCTTTTCCTTTTATGTAAATTGTGTCCTTTTGTCTTTTTTGTCCACAAAGGGGAGTCCCATTTCTCTGCAAGCCAGCAGCCGTTCCTGTATTTCCAGGTGCTGTTCCTGACAGCTCAGTTTGAGGCGGCGGTGGCTTTCTTGTTTCGTGTTGAGAGACTTCGGAGTCATGCAGTGCACGTAGCATTGGTCCTCTATGAGCTGCGGTTGCTGCTGAAGTCATCAGGACAAAGCGCTCAGCTGTGTGAGTCTCATCACCTTCACTTTGCAAGGACGCGCAGACGCTTGACAAAGTTGATTAAACAAAACGTCTTTTCATCTGCTTTGTACAGTGAGTCAAGAGCCTGGGGATCCACCTATGGTGCGGCGCCTCAACTTTATTCGTCTGCTCATGCTTTACACTCGTAAGTTTGAGTCCACCGACCCACGAGAAGCGCTGCAGTACTTTTATTTCTTACGGTAAGATGTCCCGCATTGTTTACATCAGATAGATACCTTGTTTTATTGTGGATTATTTATTAAGGCAGAGTCATGTGCTGTAACTTGTGCTTGTATCTGATGTAGTTGCTTTGTGTGTAATGCATACTTTTGTGACATGTCTTTGTGCAGCAATGAGAAGGACAGCCAGGGAGAAAACATGTTCATGCGTTGTGTCAGCGAACTTGTAATTGAGAGTCGGGAGGTGAGGAACAACATCACACCACAGCGCTACATCAAACAACACTCCGTGTGAACACAACACAACCTCTGATTCTAAGCTTTATACATGTACTGTACTCCATGCCCTGCATAATTTACAACCAGAGGATCCATTTTTTTCCTTGTATTTCAGCTTGTGCTTTGTTCTTGCTCTTAAAGTATACTTGAATGTGTTTTTGCAGTTCAACATGCTGTTGGGAAGATTGGAAAAGGATGGCAGTAGGAAGGTAGGTGTTTTTTATGTCCATCAGTTAAACCTAGCCTTTGCTCTAACATCCTCTCTTCCTTTATCAATTTTCATTTGTGCTCTGGGAACTTCTTTGAGTAACTTTCAATGTGTCAGGTGCACTCACCAAAACCATTAAATGCTGTCTGAGGTGCTGTAAATTGGCACTGGTAATTCTAACTAACGCATCCTCTGTAGCAGATGTAGCTCTTTGTATTCCTCTTAAGAGAGCAAGATTTATCATAGTATACATAGATGGTTTTGATGACTGCATTTGGGGACATGTTCAAAGTTTTTCACGCCTTAATTTCAAGTAATGATGGACTGTCTTTCCTCGACTGGGTTTTATGGCTATATGGACATAATATGGATTTGTATAGTAGTTGTAGTGGCACTAAAAGGGCTGTTGAGTCTGCACCCACTGTTCCTTTGGACAAGAGAACTGATTGTTTACAGCACATTAAGAAGACAAGAAATGGCACAAATTAACTCTTAACAAGACACACCTGTGATTTGAAAACCATCACGGGTGACAAAGTCCTGAATCTGTTGAGAATGCTATAAGTGTGCAAAGCTGTAGTTTCACAGTTTGGATGGCTTCATTATTAATGTACAATGCTGAAAACAGCAAAAATGAAGACACACTCAAGGAGTTGTATCCAAATGTTTGAATGGTAGTGTAGGAAACGGCTCACGTGATGTCTTTTTTCCTTTTTTTTCTTTTTTGGCTACTCGTGGCTTTGTTTTCTGGCTTATAACATATGCTTCTACTGTTTCAACCATGGTTTACATAACCTGTACAAGACTGTCTGATGACATTACAAAGCCCACTTTACCTGCTTCAGAGGAGTTAATGGAAACGCACCTATATTTTTTCCTGAGGAATTTCAAGTTTGTTTCAAATTCACGTGGAAACAAGATGGTTGTAGCTTAAAGGTGCAGTCTACGATACCGGGAAACCAGATAGTAGCCAATTGTTCGTGGCAGACCGAATTAAATGATTAAACAGGTGACCTGCCAGTAAACACGGTTTTCAACATCACAGTTGTCAAGCTAGGATGTCTGTTTTTTTCTTGCCTGTATCAGATGTTGAAGGAATCTGAAATTGTATGCTGTCTGTCTCTCCTCAGTCATCCTGTGGTTAGATAAGCTGCAGTTGCTAGCTCCATTGTTACCAGCTACTGCTGTCACTGTTTTTCATCTCCATGGATGAGTGCATGAGCTCATCCACCTATGGAGTTGTTAGTCATGTTGACTGGCAGGTCACCTGTTTAACCATTTACAGTGGACTGCGACAAGCCATCGACTACTAGCAAATTTCCCAAACATTATAGACAGCACCTTTAATTCTAAACTTATTCACCTTTTTTCATCATGTGTTCAGCACTGCACACAATGTGATGTTTGAATACCTTCCTCTCTCCTCAAATTCACATCCCAACACCCACATGACAGCCAGGCTATTTGCTTAGTTGTACATTTAGAGTCATAAAGTGTGAATTTATCTCCTACATACTGTCCCACATACTGTCCGTGTTATATAATGCAAACATACTGATGGTTGCATTATGTTACATGCTGAGCTTGAGGCATATTAAGTGTATGTCTCCTTTACCATCACAGCTATACAGTAGCTTCTTGTTTTTTCCTCTTCTACAGCCTGGAGTCATCGATAAGTTTGCTGGAGACACCAGAGCCATCATCAGTAAAGTGGCCCTAGAGGCTGAGAACAAGGGCTTGTTTGAGGAGGCGGTGAGACTCTACGAATTGGCCAAGGTGAGTTACAGTCTCGTCTTCATTAGTGTACTGTGATTTTTGCAGTGCAGCTATATCATTTTGTTGCATCTTGTTAAATTTCCGGTGTAGAATCCAGATAAGGTGTTGGAGTTGATGAACAGACTGCTGAGTCCAGTCATTGCACAGGTCAGCGCTCCACAGTCCAACAAGGAGAGGCTAAAAAATACTGCAGTGGCCATCGCTGAGAGGTCAGAACACATGACCAAGGAGAATTCATCTCGCGATTTTCTTAATTACATGGAGTGTCCTCTTTTGAGTTTGTTCAGCAATGGAAAAACCCTCATTCTTTTGTCTTTCTACTGCAGGTATCGTTCTCAGGGTATAGCAGGAGACAAGTCGGTGGACAGTACTTTCTACCTGCTGTTGGATCTGACGACGTTTTTCGATGAGTATCATGCAGGCCACATTGACAGAGCTTATGATGTAAGTACTAGTTTGCTAATAGACAATTTACATAAATGACCAAAAAGTCCCATGTTTAGAACAGCTGGAATTTGAATTTCATGGTTAATTTATCCACAATAAGGACATATAATGGCACAAGGATTTGTCATGTGCTACAGATGTTTATGCAGTACATCAGCGACTGCTTTCAGCTTCTCTGCTAATGCCCTCTGTGTTTTCTTTTCAGGTGATGGAGCGTTTAAAGCTGCTTCCTCTCAGTCAGGACAGTGTGGAAGAGAGAGTGGCTGCCTTCAGAAACTTCAGTGATGAGGTGGGATCACATTCTGGTCCAGAGTTGTTATGAAATGGCCATTAATTTTTATTTCATTTTATCTTTGCAACTTTACACACCACCCAGTCAGCTAAACTACAGTGATGAGGTTTGGTGGACTTTATCTGCATTTGGTCACAATCCTTTTCTCATAGATTTTTTTCTCATACAGTCTTGAACATTTTGAGTTCCTTCTCCTGCTCTTCCCAAGCATCCATCCATCCATTTTCTACCCCTTAATCCTCGTGAGGAGTATTGTTATGTAGTTATTATGTAATTATTTACAGCTTTTCACATTCTTTACACCCTATAGCGATTATAAACTCCATGGAAAAGTTCCAGAGAAATATAACTGGAACCGATCACTCCTGTGTTTGTCTTGTGAATGTGAGTTCAAGTTGTAGTCTGCCCCAAGAAGGTGTGTGATAGGCTAGAGATGTAAAACCACACTGTGATTTGCTGGAGACACAAACATTCTCCTCACTGCACAAACACCTGAACAGAGAAAAATCAGACTGTCTGAGTCAAGAGATAAATAGCAAAACCAGGGAGAGGAGTGGGTCCATTCAGCTAAATCCACCAGCGGACAGAGGGAAAGATTGTGAGGATTATTAATGGATGAACCTGTAATATTCATTTAGGTGATTTTAGAAATAAGAGTTACATACTTTAACTTTAAAGCATCTGAGAATGTAATAATCTTCCTCAGGTTCGTCACAACCTGTCCGAGGTGTTGCTGGCCACAATGAACATCCTGTACACGCAGTACAAGCGACTGAAGGGGGCGCCAGCGGGGACTCCAGGACGACCACAGAGGACCATAGATGACAGAGACACGGTGAGAAAACTGTTTTTACAGCACAGGCTAATGTGTCGTCAGTATGAAATGCTGTTAAGAGTTTTATGCGGCAAAGTAATCTTCTCTGTCTCCAACAGCAACTGCGCAGCCAGGCTCGAGCACTGATTACCTTTGCCGGTATGATTCCCTACAACATGGCCGGAGACACCAATGCACGACTGGTGCAGATGGAATTACTGATGAACTGAGACATCGTCAACACACACAAACACACTGAATACACAACAGCCACACTCATTTGTTTGCCATTTTATTTTGTGAACTCCATCGCTATCATCCTTGTATTAATAGACTGCACCCTCCATTCCTCTGTCGGTCGCTCCTTTTGATTTGTCCTTTTTCCCATTTTTGTCCTTTTTCCCCATTTCATGTTTGTATCTTGAATCATTTGTAATAAAAAAAAGTAAGTTTCAGTTTTTGTGTTGTCTTTATTTTCATAATTTGTTATTCAGCGCCCCTTTTTTAAACTCACTTTAATTTATTTATTGTATTCTCCCATGTGCTAAACAATGTACACCACAGTAATCAACTATGTTTATTCACGGTATTTACACTTGGTTCTCAGCCCATGTTATTGCACTGCATTGTGATTTTTTTTTTTTTCTCCATATTTTTATGAATTAGATGATGGATAAGGAAAGATTTTTCATATATACCCAGGCAACAGTTTGGATAACACCCTCTCTTTAAGTATTTTTTTCTTTAAGTTTAGTATTTTTAACTTTGTACATTAAGACAAACTGTGAAAGAACATGTATGTAATTATCTAGTAAACAAAACAGTGTTAAACCTAGAGCATGTTTTATGTTTTAGATTGTCCAAAGTAGCCACATCTAACTTTGATGATGGCTTTGCATTCTCTCGTCAGATTCATGAGGCGTAGTCACTCGGAACAGTTTTCAGCTCACAGGTGAGTTCCAGTGTGCCATTTCTGTCCTTCTTAATGTACTCTAGACCACCTATTCCAAAACACTGGGTTGAGACCCACACGTGGGTCGCAGGAGAATTTATTTGAGTCGCAAAACAAATTTACTGATGGGAGAAAAAAAATCAGAGCTTGTTACTGTTACCTAAATGCAATTGTTTAATATTAAAATGTTCATATGTCTTAAAATCACAACTGATTTCTGCATCTACATATCTTCACAATGGCTCATTTACCTGTTCAAGATTACATTGTAGGCCTAAAGTTGCAGTTAAAATGGTCAAGAACAGGCACCTTGGTGGCTTATCTGGGTAAAATGCCAAAAAATAAATCTGGCAAAAAAGGTCAAGAACATTCATTTGTGCAGAAATTCACCTCCTGTCATAATTTCTAGATTTATGACTTTGGGTCATAAACGTTTCTAAAAATTGTTACAGCATATTATTGCTACTACTACTGTACACATTCATATCATGACAAGAAACTTAAGTAAATACAAAAGACAATCCATCATTCCTTTTAAGAAATCAAGGTGAGTCAATCTGATTCCCCGAGTTCAGTTGCCAAAACCATCAAATGCTCTGTGAGGTGTTCTAATAAACTTGTCCTCTGCAGTGGAGGTAGCTCTTGGTCTTCCTTTCCTGGGACGCTCATGAGAGACACTCATTATAACATTTGATGGTTTTCGAGACTACACTTGGGGACACATTCAACATTCTTGTGATTTTTCATATTGACTGACCAAAATTTCTTATCATGATGGACTGGATGTTTCTGGCCATAATATGGATTCGTACATTAGTTGTAGTTGTACTAAAAGGTCTGTTGACTGTCTGTGCTCTGTACCCACCTTTCCTCTGCACAAGACAAATTATCATCTAAAGCACATTAAGAAGAAATGGCACAAAGTATCTCACCTGTGGAAGACTACCTGAGAGAATGCAAAACTGTCAGAATTTAAATGTGTCTACCCTTAATGTACATAATTCCATAGGTGTTCTTTCACCGGATGTCTTCAGTATTCATTCACACTTTAATTTTTAGTTCAATATGAAGTCATGGTTGTTTCCTAGATGACGTCTTGTGTTATTTTCCAGAGAAACTGCTAAGTGACAAACAAACCACTGCAACATGGGTCATTCATCACCATGTTCAAAGGACCAGTCGGCAGTTATATTATTAGATCTAAACCACTGTTCTGATGCTTTAAACACATCCTGCAGGAACATTTAGATCAGTGTAATATGACCACCGTCAGCTCCTTCTGCAAACCTCATCAGCGTCAATGAAAAGTTCATGGTTGTGAAATGAAAACACATGGATATTTGAATTTCTTAGTATGTGTGAGTTAGTGTTTACTCTGAAGTGGCATTGGGGGGTGGGGGGGTGTAGTGTGTCGTGGCCACAGGCTGCAGTGCAGATGGTTGGTTGGATTAAACCCAGATATACACGACCAGGGGGAAGTTTCTGTCTTTGATTTTATTTATCTGAGGAGGAGATTTTTACTGTACAACCCACTATACACTATGGAGCCACTTTTATTGGGTTATAAATGTGTTGTTTTGTTCATTTATTGTAGATTTAGCATTTATTCAGTGTATTTGGTTGAGTTCATTGGGTTTTAATTTCTTGATTATTTTCAACAGTTTTTCTCAGTTTGACATTTGTCTTGACAGTTTTGTTCATATTATTTATTAGTTTCTTCCCATCTTCATTTTGTTGATTGTTTTTAAAAAAAATCTTTTTTAATTTTCTTTTTATTTGTTCATGCCCTTGACTATTTTGTTAGTTTTGATAATTGCTTTTTACTTTTTTTTATTTTTGTTCACTTCAAGTGATTTGTTCATACTCTGTCATGCAGTTTTTGCTAATGCCTTTTAATTTTTATGATTTTCTTCATTTTTGGTCAACTTTGATTATTTTGTTCAATTTTTTTTGTTCATTTTGTGGGTTAGTTTGCTCATTCTTGCTCATATTTTGACTACTGATCATTATTTGTTTATTTCTTTTCATGTTTTGTTCATTATTTTGTTAGGTTTTGCTCATTTGGCACATTATTTTATTCATCTTTGTTGATTCAGTGCTTATGTGGTTCATTTACATTTAAGTGCTAGAATGCATAAACATGCTATTATGATGTGGATTTGTTTAACGTACGAACACAGATGTAATTGCAGTTAATGTTTCGTTCTTGAGGAGATGTCTGGGGAAATTTGAGTTTCGAGCAGAAAGGTTTAGGATCCAGTGTTCTGTTCTGTTCTGTAGAGCATACATCTTGTTGAAGGTGACTTTGCATTATTTCACAGAATATGGAGAATTTGATGGGCGGCTGATAAGGAGGATTACCTAAATGTTTGTGACACCTTTGTCAACTTTGGTCACAGCTTTTCTTGCAGAGGTCGCTAAATTTGGCTCAATTCATCTGGTTAAATCCTTAGATATTGTATCTCAATCAAACACCAAAGGAAACACCTGCATGTTCTAACCCAGTGGTTCTCAACTGGTGAATCGGGATAGAAACGTAGGCTGCAGACTCACTCTGAGTGGGTCATGAGGTGTGTAGTAACATACACTGCCTGGCCAAAAAAAAGGTCACCACCTGGATTTAACTAAGCAAATGGGTACAAGCCTCCCATTGGATAAT
>JAQQAE010007515.1:0-15823 GCA_029823295.1 Pseudamia nigra
CCCGTGTAGACATAGGCTGTCAGGGAAAGCTGAACAAGAGCCCAGATATCTGTATTAGATTTTTTGTCAGGCAATAAGCTTTCATGACTTTCATATCTTTGGTCCTGCGTCCTTTCAATCCTACAGAATTACCACGGCTTCAACAACTTGCCACATTTACACTTTTGTTAGGTTTAGGCATAAAAGCTACTTGGTTAGCTTTGGGGAGGGTTATATACAACATGCACTAAAACACACAATAAAAACTAGCACAAACCTCGGATATTACATGTTCTCACTCCTAGCACATTGAATTCAGCTATAACGCTAGGGTCCTTTGGTATGTCTTTACACAGAAGGCACTGTTTGGCATCAGCCATGGATGTGCAAGGCCCTGCAATTTTCAGTGCTGTACATGTAAGTTAGGGTTAGGAAAACACAGTTGACTTGTTAGACAAACAAGAAAAACACAGCATCAAACTGGATATGCAAAACACACATGAAATGTATAAACGCCTCTGATCTCCTGTGTGGACATCCTTGGGTTTGTTGCACCATCATAACAACTCCAGGCATTTTTCAACTTAATAATCTGGCGGATATCTTCAATTTCCAACATTTAGAGATGGTTGTCAAAAAAGTGGACAAACCAGCGCAGATTCGGGTTTAAAATCCATTGTACGCCAATGTTCACATGATTCATTAAAAAGTCGTGTCTTGCCGGCATACAAACTGTTCAGCCTTGAGAAAACTAGTGGCTGAACGCAATCAACATTTGCTTGTACGCCTCTAATTATTCTTCCCTTGCCCCTTGATTTATGACAGGGAGAATACAAGCAAGAAGTGGAAAAGATATAGATATAAACCTAGAATGAATGGAATTGTTGGATTAAAAAATAATATTCACACCTAAACTGAAGAAGCTTCCTGGATAGGTTGCGAAACATATTCAAACCAAATTTCCAGTCCAGTCGACAGAAGGAAAACCACATGCCTTGGATGCCATGACCTGGATGACTGAGAATCTTCACAGACATTCACACCTGAAGAGCCCACAGTGACCCAACTGGATAAAGGTAAAATAAATAAATATAATCCTGCAATACTTTTGCATTATCTATTTAAGTGTAGAGTTTAGACGAAATCAGGAATCAGTCAACAGTGATCAGGCTTCAGCTAGACCACCCTGGTCTCATAATATCAGAACAGAGGACACATGTTGGGCAGCTGGTGGTTCAACACCAGCCACCCCAGGCTGTGACAGGTTCTTGAGAAACAAACTAAGATGTGCGGGTTAGAAGTAGAGGTTGACCGATTATTGCCGCCGATATTTGAAATTTTGATGTATATTGTATCTGTGTTTTTTTCAATCCAATGGGCCAATTTCAAGGAGTCAATTAAAAACTGGGTTATTCCGGCTCAGATGGTGCTGCCTCTCTCTCTCTCTCTCTCTCTCTCTCTCTCTCTCTCTCTCTCTCTCTCTCCTGCCACTTCTGTTGCCAGCATTGTTCCACAATCCGATTGGTTAAGTAAGCTACAGTATGGCAGAGAGGTAACTTTTTTGTGTGGAGAAGCTCTGGGGAGCAAACATGTGTCAAAAGTAAACACAGAAAACTCTCTCGAAATTATAATAAACGTCCCACTGCTCTATAGCTCACAACTAGTAGTAACCTTACAGTGTGCAGCAGAATAATGTAAGAGTGGAGTAAACATTAGTGGCAGCTCTGCTAGCTCTGACATGTCTGTGAATTACTTGAAACAAGGCTGTTGGTAATACCAATGTGGAAACAGTCCGTGATTGTAGAAGCCCGTGTGTGTGATTGAGAGAGAGAGAGCGTAAAAAACTCAATTCACTTCTTTTTTTGTAGGAAAGCACGCTAAGGTGGAGGCTGATTAGTTTTCACCATAACATTAGTTCGCTTGCCTGGCTGGAAACACTCAGCAGACTATGTATTATCAATGGGGAGGATGTATGTAATGTGAAGAATAGTATGTGTTTGCGTGAAAGTCACATGAAAAACTCTACAGCTCACGACTACTGCAATAACTACTGCAATAAGAAGTGCATGGAGTCTAGAAGCTCCATGCACTTCTGGAGCTATTTATTTTCTATTTATTTGGTTAAATAAACATGCTCTAGGCATTTGCACAAAGTGTTTGTATTGTTTTACATTTTTACGCCAATTTTTACACTTTTACTGCAAATGAATATCAGCTCCAAATATCAGATATCAACCTCCTTAACTACTAATAATTGGTATCGGTCCTGACAAACTCATATCGGTCGATCATTAGTTAGAAGTGTTGATAAATTGCACACCTCCACCACCGAGCAGCACAAAAAGACAACAAAAATCCTGAACTATGAAACCTGAATATGAAACTGCTTCCAGTGCATGGTATCACCACAGGCGGGTTACATTAAACTCTACACTCTGTGGCCAAGGCTGACACACTAAAAGCTTTGACATTAGTGTTTTCACCATGGGGAATTTCAACAGGTTGGCATTTTGTCCACTTTATGACATCACTGATCCAACCTTGTACATTTTCAGTGTCTAAGGATATTTATATTTAGTCTTGTTTGATACCCTATTTATTGCAAATTGATGTCCCACTTTCAACTGGGACCAAGCAACAGAGCATGAAGACTCTGGAGTGAGAACATATTGGACTCATGTAACCCAAATAAAAGTGACAAAGACTTACAGTGTTGAAACTTTGATATTTATGGATCTGTCTTTAAAAATATCCGCATATCTGTTAACTGAAAAACAAGTGAAGGAATTAACATTTTAAAATTGTGCAGACAGAGAGTTAACACCCTGCTAAGTGAATTACAACACAACCATGGACACTTTTCCAGCAGAGTATTCCATTTAAAGATGGGCTTTTAGGGTGACCATTCTCAACTGTCTCTGTCAACTTCAGTCCTGACAGGCAATAAGAACAACTCGTTGCACCGGTGGAAGGCAGAGACAGATGGAAAGGCTGCTGGAGAAGAGAACCACCATTAGTGTTGGATACTCGTAATTACCTACCTCCATTTATACCATGTATAGAGACATATGTCTGTGCAGGTCAAGTCATTCAGGTCACAGCAATTCTACAGCTGCTGTCTGAAGTTTATGAACATGAATGTCAAGACATTATTTGGTCTTCAGTGATTTCTCAGTGTTTTAATTTCTCTTGGAAGCAAGTTTTTGCACAATGTAAGCCTATAATGCCAAATAAATACAAGAAGTCAACTGGATGTCTTTTTGATTATTGAAGATATTTCACCACTCTTGCAGGCTTTGGGAATACTTCAGGACAAATACATTCAACCTGAGCCTGGACCAGCTGTGTGCTCTGCTTCACCTCAGGTTAAGCACCACCTATTTTGAGCACACTGAGAGTTTCTGCAGACCTCAACACAGCGGTACCATGGGTTCTTCGGGGTCACTTTGGGGACAGCAATGTACACATTCAAGGCAGAGGAGACAGACAGTTGAAGAAGGGACTTTGCAATTTAACACCGAACCATACTCCTGTTCTGAGTCTAACTGTGTGATGCATGATTCTGAAAATTGCCTCAAGCAAGGACGAGGCTGAGTCAGGAGAATAGTGGACATCAGAGGAAGGGAGAATCACAGACAGCTTTACAGAGCCATACAAGGCTTAGGGTGAGTTTGAGTTTCTGTTCTTGTTTTACTACCTAAAAACAAATACGTTTTAAGTGTTTGTTGTTTCTATTGTTGTTCATTGTTCTCTCTGACTGGAAAACTAAATGAAGCAAGCAAAAGAAGTACCCTTAAATTAACCAGGAGTCAAAGACAAAATGAATAGTTGTGTTTTTGAGGTGTTTTAAAACATGATTTCTGATTCAAACTGACACACAAATGAAACACTTGAGGCAGTGGATATATAAGTGAAAAAAATGTGACCCTCATATTACGCTGGATAAAATCATTTGTAGTCTGACCCATTAAATGCATTAGATTTGAGGGGTTTATGCTGAACATATTGTGTCTGATTAGAGGTGTTAACATTTCTTTGGTTGATCATCATTGAGGTGTGGAGGCTTGACAAAATTTTAAAACAGGTTGTCATTTGAGCTGTTTTCACTAAAAAATGGATGTTGGTACATTATACTTGTACAATTCAAAAAAGTGGAACCGCTGTCAAATCTGAACGCAAACATAATGGGACACAACATAATGTCAAACCACATTCTGCATGTATCCCATCATGAGATGTAAAAGAGTCCTTGTGCGAAACTAGCCTGCAGTCCTAACTTGTCACACCCCAAAAATGTTAGATGTACAAAGAATAGTCTGCAAAAGAAAACATATCCAATGAGTGACAGCTCCATGGATGAAATTATTTTTATGATGCCAGAGATCAGAGGAGAATGGTCAGACTAGCTTGAGCTGATGCAAAGAAAACAGTAATGCAAATGATCAGTTGTCCCACCTGAGTAACACGGATGAGCATTTATGGAGATAGAACATGTCAAACCTTGAAGCAGATGGTCAACAGTAGCAGATGATCACACATGGTGACACTCCTGTTAGTTAAGAACAGCAAACGGAGGCCACGGTTCACATGGGATTAGCAAAAGAGGCTAATAGAAAGCTGTAAAATTGTTGCTATGTCTAGTGAATGTGGACTTCTGCAAAATTCGGATGTTATGGTAATGACTGGCAACAGCGACATAAAGCACAAATCCATCCTACCTTGTCAACACCAGGCAACTGGTGGTGGTGCATTTTGGGAGCTTGCTGCTGGCTGTATCCATGCCTTTATGACCACAGTGAACCATCTCGTCATAGCTAGGAGGTCCAATGTAGTACTAGCAAGGTGTACCTCATAAAGTGGCCAATGAGTGCATTTAATGATCAAAAGTATTTGTTTTTCACCATTGACTGTAATGCTGCTTTTTCCAAAATTATAACCCAGAAGTGATGAGGATGCAAGACTTCCACACTCTATATCACTGCTTAAGGATTGTTGGTAGGCAGACACTTTTTATAACGGTGGTCAGGAACCTCGCTACTCAAAATGGCAAAATGTGTACAAGAGTGTAAAAGCATCATGCAGAAATATGGCAACTAATATACAGTACATGCTAGAGATTTAATAAGGCATCACTACATTTATTTGTAAAATCGCAGGTATAGTTTGTGTTGTATGCAAATGATCACTCATATATTGTTCCTCATTAACTTTTAATTAATATCCTAACTTAATCACTTACAAAAGAAGCCTACATTCTTGCATGCACTGGTGTATTATGTGTGCCAACAATTGTCTGGTGGTCCACCCCTTCCCAGCATTCCAATGGCATGATCACGGTCAGGTTGCTCCAGTAGTTGTATTCTTACAGATGTCGTTTTCTCCAAAGCCGTGGTGCCTTTTTATAGGGTTGAGTGACATAGTCATTTGGGATTGTTTGCACAAAGGTATTATGAGTTCCTCTCCAGAAGTGTTTTGAGACACAGGACTAGTCAAAATAATCAGTCGGATGTGACAAAATGCCATATGTTGGGAATTATCATAAATGCAAAGATACGTGCATGCATTTGCACATCTAGTTTTATTAACTGAGAAAAGCACTTCCCAAATTGGGCCAAATATAAAGTAGTGCATTATTAAATCCTTGAAGTATACTTTTATGTAACTTTCAACAACAAAAAAGGACTGTTAGTACTTTCGACCAATATTGAGAGAGAGAAGACGTGGGGAGGACGGCATCTTTCCGGCTATGTTTTGTAACAAAGGGGCAACAGTCAGGGTTAAATGGTCATAAATGTTCTAATGTAAAAAAATGAAGCTAGGTTCACTGAACTTGGCATAAAGGTTGACCTTGGGATTAGCAAGGATTCAATAGATTCAGAGTAAAGCACTTTGGGGTGATTTGGGTGTCATGAAAAGCAAAATATAAATCCAAAGCCAATCCACTATACAAATACAGGTCATTATTATAATAGTACATGTAGCTATGTTTTTGGAGACAAAAGATTAAAAGTCAAGTTTACACAATCAAAAGTGCAAAATCAGTTCTGAGTTTATATTGACTTTATTTTCAGTGCTCAGACCAACAAATTGGAACTTGACTAGATCAGCATGAGTTTGAATCTCTGTCAAGTGCAATACCACTCTGATTTGTGACAAAGCTCATAAAACAAATACAATTTCACAACAGCTCTGCTCCATAATGCTGCAGAATATGATTCTATGAGCATGTGCATCTCACTCCGTCTTCTCTTCTTCTACAGGGGTTGAATACTCTTAGAAGTGGGGACGTCTCTTGGGTGACAGAAGAAATGTGTTCAAGAAGCAGAACAAGTTCAGTCGCCTTCTAATAAACCATTTAAGACGCTGTAGAGAGACATTAAAAGTCAGAATGCTTCCTGTTGCTCTGAAAATGCATGTGTTTACCCTTTGATATCACCAAATACCACCTGCCATGAAAATACGCCACAAGCTTGGGGGTGAAAACTGCTCAAACACTTAAGCCAAGTTGTTGCAAATGTGAACCTGTTTTAGAGTTTATTTTTTTCTTTTTTTCACAGCAAAGTGCTTTTCCATGACATTTTCACTCCACCAGCCCTCAGTGATTTTCAGCATATCTTGTTTTTCTTATCTGAATTTTTAAAATGAGACTCCTTTGGTTAAGTGGAATGTTTGGGCATTTTAATAACAAGTGATGTTTTGGAGAATGTGGGAGAAGTTGTTTATTTCGAACACCGCGGATCTCTTAACCTCCCATTTAGACGCCATTCAGGTTGTGTATCATTTAAAAAATTATTTGGGAGATAGTGCAGTCTATTAAAATGACTCTGCTGATACAGAAAGCCTACAGCTAGACTAGAAACTAGCAAGTAAACAAAGGCTTTGTGGGATTAATTAAGTCTTAGGATGCACTGATGAACAAATTAACACTTTATCCACAGTCTGTTTCACATACACTATAAATGCAAACACATTTTACATATAGTCATAGTATACAGTATCTTTACAAATTGTCACAATTACTCCAAACTATTTGCAAGGCAATTTGAATTACAGTATACTCTTTCAGTCTGAATATCACTTATGTGACAGAATCTGCACAGTTGTACATTTCAGGGGGGGATGGGAGGAATTTAGCCTCTCAAATATACCAACAGGTGCATTTAGCCACGCCAACCCCACCCCAAAAACAACATTTTAAATCCATGGTTCCCTGTGACTCATGGTTTATAAATTAAGATGTGATGTTACATGGGTCGCTAAAATTCATCTTTACATAAATAATGACATACAGCATGACCTTTTGGGTCCATTTCTGATCACTATTTTTATTACTTCTTCATTTCTGCTCATTTTGCTTGTTAGTCTTATGTTCTCAATTACTTTCTTCATTTCAGTTAATTTTCTTGATTATGTTGTTCATTTTTCACTCATTTTCTTGATTATGTTGTTTGTTTCTTTATTTTTTATGGTCTCTTCCTTATTTTGTTTATTTTATGCTCTTGTGTTGCTTTCTTGGTTGATTTTTGTTCATTTTCTGCTTATTTTTTTCTTTTTGGTTGTCTTCTTTATTCTTTTGTTTGCTTTATTTACATTTTTGATTATTTAGTTTCTTTTTTTTACATTTTCTTGATTATTTTGTTCATCTTGGTCTATGTTGTTACCCTCTTTCTTTCATTTTGTTGCATATTTTTGTTAAATTGTTCTTGATAATTTTTTCATTTTTGCCTATTTTGTCACTTCTTTTATTGACTTTTGCTCATATCACCATTTACATGTGGGTTTAATTATTTTGTTCATTGTTTCATCTATTTTGTGTATTTGATGACTTTTATTCACTTTTTTATTTTACTTACTTTACTTTTGTTTCTTTATTTTTTTCTATTGCTGCTTATTTGCATTTCTTTTTTGAGTTTTTTATTATTGTGGTTATTTTTGCTATTTTATTGGCTAATTTGTTTGGCATTTGCTCATATTGCTAATTAACTGCATCCCTTTTAGTTTCTGTTCTTTTTTTGGTTAATTTTGAAACTCCCATCATTATTTTGCTCACAGTTGCTCATTTTGTTAATTTTGGCCATCTCAATTATTTTGTTCATTTCTCATTCATTTTCTCTCATTCTTGTTGTTTTTTGTTCCTGTTTTGCATATTTTGTTGATTTTTTTCTGCCTGTTTCATTATTTACTTTATACATTTTAGCAAGTTTTCTGAAAGTTAATGTTCATTTTTCTGCTTCCTTTAAAAAACTATGTACAAAACGGATGTAGCACAAATCCATCAGAGCACAGAAAGTGAAGTGTAATGTTCCAACAAAAGCTTACAAAATGTTTTTGTGAGAACAAAACACTATAGATCCTCAGCTTGGCCACTGACTCAGGCCGTTCAGTACAGTACATCATACACCATGCATATTTTATCACCCTGAGGCAGAAGCTTTGGACATGTATAACTGGCAGAGATGTCTTCAGTGTAACAATCAGATGTACTGCAGGCTGCCTAAATGCCTCAAGCACCTGATTTTTAATCCACACTGTTTTGGCAATATGAGGCTTATTTATTGGAAAATGATGGTGCAGGGTGCTGTGCAGTATGACTTTTACAAGGCTCTAGTAAACCTTAAAAATGCAGGGATTCTAGGTCATGAACAGACCTTTATTTCTTTTTCTTTAGGGTTTTCACAATGAAAATCTGAAATGACAATTGTAACTGTTTTAATAGAGAATGCTAACGTCAAATATCCATGAAAAATATAACAAATGAAGAGTCTGGTGAACTTGAACACCAGTAAAGACCGATGGATAATTTAAAGTGAATGAGCAATGCTGCTATTATTATGACCATGAATAAAACAGCTATGAAGGTTTTAAAACGTTTCAGTGATTCAAACCAAAACACATTTGCAGCAGATATTTTTGCAAGTCAGTAAACATATACTACTGATCAAAAGTTTTAGAACACTCCAATTTTTACAGTTTTTTTTTATTGAAATTCAAGCAATTCAAGTCCATTGAATAGCTTGAAATGGTACAAAGGTAAGTATTGACATGCCAGCTGTTTAAAAAAGATGAGGGTACCCAAAACTGAAAAACAATGTGGATTTCAGAATTCTACAAAAATGCCTTTTCAGGGAACTAGAAATGGGTTAGCAACTTAAAGTTGTTCTGCACCACTGGTGTTTGATCAAGCCTGGAAAGTTGTTGCTACCAATTCCTAGAAGTGTCCCAAGTTTGCTCGATTAATTTAAACCCCCTCTGTCTGCGTAAGAGCAGCGTTGGAACACATTGTGGTACTACATCCTTGTGAGCATTATTTGAACAGCATTGTACTGCAGAAAGTATTGTGTTGCTATAAAAATGCTGAGAAAAACAGACCATCATCAACACTTAAAAGTGTAGGTCTTTCCTGCATAGAAATTGTGAAGAAAGTCAAGGTGTCAGTGAGTACAGGTTCCTTCACTCAGAAACTGGGGGAAACTCTGACAGGAAGAAGGCTGGCTGACCCAAAGCCACAACAGAATCAGAAGACAAGTTTCTGAGCATCAACAGCTTGTGTGATAGGCAGCTCACAGGACAACAGCTTCAAGCATAGTTTAACAGTGGTCTCAGTAAGCAAGACTCAGAGAAAACTTCGAGAAGCAGGCTTGACTGGTTGAGTTGCTATTCAATTGCATGTACAACTAAGATATTTTGAACAGAATACAGACTGTAAAGAGCCTTAGTCAAGTCCCTTCTGATTTTGACCCATGGGACCTAACTTTGGAAAAACACTGAATCAGCTTTCATTCACACATGTGTTTGTCAGCGTAAAAGACAATCTTACAAGTCAAGAAAGTAGCAGTGTGTTGTTAATAAACTGTTGAGATATAAAACTGCAAATGCATCATGATAAAGGCTGCAAGCAGGGAGTCATGTAGTTATCAAGACTTTATCTCACAGTCCATTTGGAGATGCTGAAGAGATGTCATGATTTCCACCTCTTTCATTACTTTATTCTCCAACAATGAGATTCAATTTGCTGATGTAGTGGTCGTGACAGGACATAGTGTTCTGTGAGTATGCTCAACAAACTTTGACTGATATTTTACTACTTTTGTGACACACCGCAATCTTCTTGACTTAATTATCTATCCTCTTCTCGTCCCCCACACATAGGGCCTCCACAGCACATTTCCACCCTTTTCTATCAGCCACTTTAACCTATGCCTCATCTACCATGAGATGTGGCCACGGCATCCTCTTGACATGGTGAATTTGCTTCTGGTTGCTGTAATTAGGACATTTTGCAAGAGAGGGTTATCAGCCCCCAGCCCAACTCCCAACCTGGGGACCAGAGGATTACTCTTTGTTCTACATTCCAGCAGACATAGCCCTAGAGGTCATTGGGACATGCAAACCACCCCACCACAATTAAGTTGGTGATCCCAAGTGAGGTGGGACTTAATCCAGTGGGTTAAAAACATATCAGTACAGTAGGTTACAGTAGGTTACATTACTTGGAAGAGAGACTGTGGCTTCAAATTCCAAACACAAAATAATATTGCTACAAAATGAACAAAAAAAAATCAATAAAATAATGAAGACAATTAAAAATGAAAAGAAGTCAACAAGAAAATGAGCAAAATGATCTAAGAAATGAACCAAATTCATCAAAAAAGAACAAAATCTCCCAATAAATTAGCAAAAGTGGAAAAAAAATAGTAGACAGAATGATCAAAGGTGAACAATATACTCAACAAAAAAAGTTCACAAAATTATCAAAAAAGAACAAAATGACATAACAGAAAGCACAGTATAACTTGTCATCTTTTGGTCAGATACAGATTTTGCACAATATTAAATGTCTGACGTCAGATTAAACGAACAAAAGTATATAGATTTTTATTTGTTTCCATCACACTCTTTGCAGCCTATGCAGAACTAGTCCACAACCCACTTTTGCTTCCTGAAACCAGTTGAGAACCACTGATTTATGACATATCACCCTAAACCTTTTAACAAATGAAATATGGGCTCATACTGTACATTCTGGGGCTTTTGACTATTTCACATGTTCTTTTCACTGGACAGAGTTTTTTTATGGCTCTACAGATGCCCAAACTCTCTCATTATGCTGAGAATTTTAAAATATTTTGAGGATGTACTGTCCTTGAAGTGAAACCATACATCACTGTATTATAGCTGTCTTGCACATACAGAAATAAGTCAACAGAATGGTATAAATATATTGCCAGAATGGCTCATCCACCATTTTACTAAGAAGAACTTTTGTGTTTTACTGTTGTAAGATGTTCTGTCAATGTGAGAACTATGCACTCATATCTTTTATAATTTATTTGTAATTATTTTAAGGACTTGATGATTCCCCAGAGATTTTGGCTGCAATTCAACAAAAACAAAAAACAATGTGTGGCTGCAGTTACCATGATGAGTAAGAGAGAAATCGTCATATTCCCTGATCTGTCTTCTCTGCAGGAGAGGGTCTGGTGAGTTTGTGGTTCACCACAAGGCAATTTATTTACAGCCTTCCACTTGTGGCTGTGTAAATATTCTTCATGAGAGAGGAGGCTGTCACCAAAGGACTGCACTTCATCAAAAACAACCCTTTCTTGTCAAGGGCTAATGTGAAGGTGTATATCACACAAGGCATCTGCCCTCTGAGTAGTGCAATGCAGGCACTGTGGCACTGTAACAAGTAATAGCGCTCCCAGAGGGCCTTTGCACCTCCACAAAGCACAGGTTTCAATTAGTTCAGATCTAACACATAATCTTTTGTGGCACTAGCTGTAGAAAGCAGAGTGATTGTGTGGTACAATAGCCCACAATGAGGATAAGTATTTATTGGGGAATCTTAAGGATTCTTGCTGCTTATTACATCATACAGATTGTTCATGTCAGCAGCAGCCCCAAAGGCAGGTCATACTGTGTGTCTTGAAATGAAATTTCTCACCAGTTACAGAATGACATATCTGCTTCACTATAAAACTAGTCATAACTGTACTAGCAAATAAGGGAAATAACCATCCATAATTTACGGTGTTTTCTACAACTAGTCTCAAATTTGCAGCATGACCTCCTTAAGGAACAGTTATTGGATTAGTCTGTCATGCCACTGGACTGATGCATGATCAAACACTTTTATTCTCCTCTGCAGTCTTTATTACACAGAATATTTGGGTGGGATGACTCATAGAGCTGTTATGAATCACTTGCAGATGAATTCTTAGCCTGCAGTTAGAAATGGACAGTACAATATGAGATGGAGGCATCTAATTTGACTTCATTATGTGACTATTGTGCCATTATCAGGTTGCTTTCGTCTGGCTGTGATCCATTAGCATTTTTTCAGAGGCTATTTTCTTTCTATAGTCACTAAATGGGGGCGTAGATGAGGCCTGTGGTCTATTTAGAGGGACTTCCTGGGGGCTAATGAGCTCACTACTCAAGGATGCATAATTTGACCATATGCCTCATGCCATGACTCCATGACATACTACAATGTTTAAAATAGTCATATGCTGTTAGCGGGTGCAATTAGAGATCAGTTTACATCTCCAAGAGGTCAAAATAGTTCAACATATGCAGTGACTTAGCATGACTCTTTACTCCATATTCCAAAGGTGGGTGCTGCTGTTGCAATACCTTATGAAGTATTTTTCATTATTGACTTTTACTCACACACACAGTTCATTCAGTGGAAAACCATGAGCAAGCAGTATAAAAGGTGAGTTGGGCATGATCTCATTTACCTCATCCTTTCATGGTAGAGCCACTGCACACACAACAGCCATCTCTGTTCCCCTGGTTCTGTATTTTATGTACAGTATTATGTTTTCTGTTCATTAACTAATATCATGAGAGGTTTCTGTGTTTTGTAATTATGGAAAACTGATGCTTGGGTTATTTATACCAAGCCAGCAGTTTGACAATCAATGCCTGGTACAGGGAGACAATACCTCTTATCACAAAACCCACTACTTCCCAGCATCATCTAGAGGATAATAGTACCTATGCTGCTGACAATGCAATGCAAAACTTGTGAACAAAATGATAATTGCTGCATAAAATATGCATATGAAAGTAGACCCTGTTTAAAAAGAATATTTACTGTGCATATTTGGAAAGACAGTTCATTAGGAGCTGATGACTCAGACTCTGGATGATATGGCAGCAAACACCTGAAACAACACTTTAACACAAAAGCCTTTAAGGGCTAAAAGACTATAATTAAATTACCTATGCAGCTCATAATTCATTATTTACATTTTTAAGAAGAACAAAGGGCTCTGATGTGGGTCTGAGGCTCGGAAGCTTAGCCACTAAAGCTTTTTGCTCAAGTGTGCAGAGACCTTTTTCTTCACCAAGAAGAACACACCACCTTACTAGTCAGACACAGCATAGCATTTCATAATGACCCTGTGCAGACCTGGCATCAACACCCATATTGTGTGATGCAACAGCTATAAAGCAACGTCTGAACACACAGGAAACATTCAAATCTGCTCACTCAGGTGCTATGGTGCTATATGTCCACATTATCTCAGCAGTTTGAACAGGACAGCATTCTGGGGCAGGTTGAAGGGCTATAAACTCCCGTGATGTACTCTGTGTAGCATGCCAATGGCCTGCAAGAAGTCCACAAAGATCTAACAGGAGCTATTCATATGGAAAGTGCTGCCTGTGCATCCCTGTAATGACACTCCAATTTTTTCCCTCTATAAGAAAACAGAATAATGTTTTAAGAGCTTCAGATTCAACCACCACAAAGGCGGATGTGATGAAGGGAAACAGGGAACATATAGATAGTCAAATAGTCAAAGCATTACATGTTGTGCACTACATTTTTTTGTCATGAGTTATCATGGTCTCAAATGTTTTATTTGGACCCTCTAATGACTGATCTGGTGGACCATCTTTAACTTTTTGCTCATTTATTTAGACTTACTGCAAATAATAGGACAATATTTTGTCATGCTTGGATTTGATTAACAGGCTGGTATGGTAACTCTTTAAATACTCTTGTTTTTCCCATTGTCCATCTCAGTACTGAGCAACATCAGACTTTCTACAATGCAGCATAAATGTTAATATAAAATAAAGATGACAATATGAGGTCTTTAATGCAAGGTCTTAACGGGATCAGTGTTTGTTTCCTCAGAACAAACTGGAAAAAATGTAAAATTCACCATTCATGATAAAAGAGGTCAGTTTTTCTCACTTTGGGATCAGTTAATACTGTATAAAGAACACATTCACAAATCATGATACAGTTTGCCAGTAATATCACATTTAAACCCTTCCTCCTTGCTTGTTAAAATCTCAGATGATTTGTCAAGTCAATCAACACTTTTTAAAATTATATTTGGGAAAGCATATCCACAACGATTTTGCTTCAGGAGTGGGACAAACACTTCAGCAATTTTAAAAGAGAACAAGAAGCTATGGTGAAAATGATGGCAGGAGTTAGGATTGACATGTGCAAGTTAGAGTTTGACTACGATAGAGTTGAGCAGATGACTTGTAAAACAAATGTCATTATTAGAGGAATTCCTTTAATGAGTGGCGAAAATACTAGCAAAGTGGTTGTCCATCTGGCTGCCAACATGGGAGTGGAGATAAAAGGAGAGGCTATCAGCATAAGCTACCGTTTACTCGGCAGACGTACAAAAGGCTGACGGACAACACTGCAGCAGAAACATCTTTGTGATTTTTTTTTTCAGGTATTAAACAAAGCTTCAAATTATGAAAAATAAAGAGAGGTTGAAGAGTATGGAAGGGAAAAACACAGTCTCCATTGAGGAAGCCCTAACTCCTTTAAGAGGAAAGATTTTGAGACAAGTAAAAATGAACCCAGAGATAAAACTACATGGACAGCGGATGGAATAATCCAATGCATTTTTTAGGAAAATGACAGAGAAATGAAGAAAACTATCTGTCTGTCTGTCTGTCTGTCTGTCTGTCTGTCTATCTATCTATCTATCTATCTGAAGATGAGCTAATGACCAAGGTGGGATGGTCAGCGGACAAGGCCCAGAGTGTAGGGATCTTCACGAACATGAGTTCATATAAGCAGCTGAAGGAGGAGGAGGAGAGATTAAAATGTAGAGAGCATCTCAGAGAGGAAGCAGAGCGGAGAGAACTGAATCATAAAGGCCTGCAGACTGGTGATCGAACTTTTAAGTAGCACGTTGGCACTGTTGTATATATTCACCTTTAAAAACTCTGAATTATAACACAGCGACCCATGCGCAGGTTGGCCAATTCATCAGGGGGTGCATGGACCGCCAGACAGACGGACTCCGTGGGTGTGTTTCAGTGGATCCAGAACCAGACGTGTGGGGGTGAGTTTTGCAAACACACACCTCCATCCTTCAACAGGATAGGGTCAAAGCACCTCACTCAAGGCTATTGTAGAACATAGCTCAAGTTCTGTGCAAACACCCAGGGTCCGGTGAGGGTTAGTTACAGGGGGCTGTCTTGGGAGCTTAGAGAATTGGCTCATAGCTAAGCTAGCCAGCCCTCATTGTAACAGGGTTCAAATAAATTCTGATCTTTTAGGTTGAACATATTCAGAGTACCGCATCATTGCACTCTGAAGGCAAGGACATGCTTTCCTTCACATCAGCAGGATTTGTCCTTCAACACATGCTCTCATTTCACTGTGTACAAATAACTCAGTTGTTTCATGTCTAATAACATGAAATCTGTTTTTCTCCTTTTGCAATGCATAGTCTTGCAGGGCCTTTCATATTGCAGTGGCTAAGTGGGACGAATACCGTAATATTCACACTATAAGCCGCGGCTTTTGTCACACATTTTCGACCCTGCGGCTTATACAATGATGCGGCCT
>JAQQAE010007516.1:0-15823 GCA_029823295.1 Pseudamia nigra
TCAAAGAGGCTAGATTGAGATGGTTTGGACATGTACAGAGGAGGGATAGTGAATATATCGGTAGTAGGATGCTGAGGATGGAACTGCCAGGCAGAAGGTCTAGAGGAAGACCAAAGAGGAGATTTATGGATGTGATGAAAGAGGACATGAAGTTAGTTGGTGTGAAAGAAGAAGATGCAGAGGATAGGGTGAGATGGAGGCAGATGAGTCACTGTGGCGACCCCTGTAGGGAACATCCGAAAGGAAAAGAAGAAGATTTTTGTAATTTGTGTCACTTGTCATTTGTCTTCCTCTTTTAGATTAGTTTTGTCTTGCTGCTTGGCCTTTACACCTGTCTATAATTGCAAATAACAGTTATTGTGGTTGTTTACCATGATATTTATCAGTACAGTATATATATTTGTTATTGTGAGAGCATTTTGGTTCATTTTACTTTACTACTGAGCTCTAAACTCAGTAGATCAGTCTGTGTTAAACTTTAAACTAAGTCATACTGTATTTCCCTGTCAAAGCTGAGGATGGTGAATGGTCTTGTATTTATATAGCGCCTTTCAGGGCGCTTTACACTGCAGCGCGCGCGCGCACACACACACACACACACACACACACACACACACACGCACTTGTATACCACTATGGGCAACTTGGGATTCTGTGTCTGGCAGCCATGAGGAGCCGAGAATCGAACCACCAACTACGACCGACCCGCTCCACCTGCTGAGCCCCAGAAGCTCCTTTAACCTCTGACTCACCTGCACAGGTGAGTCCATGCTGGAAGATGTAGCGGCAGCACACATCACACCAGGTGTCTTCCGCTCCTGGCCTGAACGTGTGTCCCTCCCCGGACTCCGGCTTCACCCTGGGGTCCCTCTCCTCAGGAGAGAAGATGGTCCTCACATCAGGGGGTCTGAAACTCCTCTTCCTGCTCCTGGGTGGTCCCCCTCCTCCCCCCGGACCCTCCACGCTGTCCCCCGCCACCTCAGAGAGGCAGCGCCTGCTCTGCGGGCTCGGTGTTTTCTCCTCCCGGTGTGCTCCGCCGCTCCACGCCGCCTCCAGACTCTGAGGAGACGGGTGACGCCGCGCTGGCCGCACCACCACCCCGCCTTTACCGTCCTTACAAACCCGCATTTTGCATCCGGACGGCGGCCACGTCCCCTCCGGTGCGTCTCGGACTGTCCCCGGTGTCCTGCTGATGTGGACAGCCTGCACGCTTAACGGACAGTCGGACAGGGGAGGGCGCGTGGGCACGTATTTCCGAGCCTGGTGAACGACGTTAAACATTACGCACAGAGCCGCCACTGCGCGCGAGGACGCACAGGTGAGATGTAAGAGTGTGACGAGCCAGAGGAACGGGTTAGATCTCATTACACACACACACACACGCACACACACACACAGAGCGTAAGACATGACATAACAGGGCTGAGTGAGACGGACAAGTCATTAACAACTGTTAAATGAATCAGTATCTGTGCAGGTCAAATTATTTATTCAAGTTTAAAACTTGGAAGGGATTAATAAAGTACCATAAAATAAGTAATAATAATAATATAATAAGACATAATTAAAATAAAAAATACAAATAAAATGAAAAACATTACCAAAGCAATGAAAACAAATGAATAAAATAAAATTCTATCTGTGCCACAATGTAAAAATGGGAATGATATGGGCAAAATGTGATCAGAATAAATATTTCATATTAATATCAGTAATCAGCACAGTAAATAATAAAACATGGGTTTATTCAAGTTTAGAAGCTGAGTTACAAAGTAATGAAACCAAAAAGGGAAAAACATGGACAAAATAATGCACAAAATGAAACAAATTAACATCAAGAAATAATCAAGGCAAAACAAACAGAAATGACCCAAAAAAGAAACAACTGAACATCTGCGCGGAAGTAATAAATACCTAAAAATATCTGAACAAAGTAACTAATCTATAAACGTGGAACTGAATATCTAACATAAGTATACAGTAAATGGTTTCTGTTCAAAGTTCCTCCCCTGTCATCTTTGGCTTGCTTACAGTGGTTCTGTTGGGTTTACTCTCTGTATAGTCATAAGGTCTCAGCCTCGAATTGTGAAGCACCTGGAGATAATCAGTGATTATGATTGAATTATAATTTCCATTTTATAAATATCAACTATGAGACGTTAAACATCAACCACCAATCAAGGATACATCAACTGTTTAACACTTTAATAAAGAAATAGGTTGCATTTTTCTCAACAAGTAACACATATGAATATCTGATGAGAAGAAAAACAATCTAGAAACAAAAAATCCAAAGGTCCCATGATTATTTCCAAAGCTGCATTTAAAATGCATATCGAACAAATTCAGAGCAAAGAAGTGTAATCACAAATCAACATGGTCATAAAGGGTCTTACATCACAATTACATTTTTGTAAATAATCTTTTAAATACCAAACAAATACATTGAAGAAAAAACTTCTTTAATGCTGGTACAAAGTGCAAGTGCAGAAAAATAATTCATAAGAAAATATGCTTTCAAATACGGCCAGTTTGGCTGATAACAGGTCTCGAAGCAATTCCCTGAGAAATGAAATGTAAACAAATGGATGGTGATTTTTCTTTGGTTTTTGGGGTGGCGTAATGTTTCAAAAATATGTACCCACAAAGACGAACATGTAAAGCGGCAATGACCCTGCACCTTACAGTTACAGACAGCTTTAAATGCCAAGTCTGATTTCACAGCGGGGAATGTTTGTGCGGCGCGTCGTATTCCTCAGACGTTCACTAGATCAGAGTCTTCCTCTGAAGGTGCAGCTGAAGGGAGCGGCTCGTGTCTTGAAGAATCAGAAAGGCGGCTGCAGGGGGCGCTGTGGAGCTAAATACCAACTGTTCACTGCACCTCATCCTCATCGTCAAAAACTTTCTCCTACAGAAGACGGAGAGGTTTCTGTTTAGATTCATCTGAAAAGTTGCAGATGTTTGACACATTACTGAAGACAAGGTGTGTGTGTTCTTACGTATCCGCCCTGCTGCTCGGCCCATGATGAGTAGTGATTTCTCAAGAACCTGGCCCCGTGGCCCAGCAGTCGGGTCGATGGCAGCGTGTTCATCACCGACAGACGACTAGTGACCTGCCGCAAGACAAACATTTTCAGTTCTTGCCAAAACAAAAAAATGCTACATTGAAGCATTTTGAAACACTTCTCCAGTGTTACTTTGGATTTAAATAGCTTTACACTCTTTGTTCTGTGCTGCATTTAAATGGTTAATCAGCACAACATGCACTGAATTTAACGAGACATTTTAAATATGGTAGTTGTTCTTTTTACCTCACAGGCCACAGCGATTTGAGTCTTGGGTGATGCTTTTGGGTTCAGAGCTTCAGAGTTTGAAGATTTCAGGCCCAGTCTTTTGAGAAACTCTAGTAAAACCTTCTCAAAAAACCAGTAGTGCCCCAGAAGTTCAGCGGTGAGAGCAGCGTCTTTCAGCTCCTGAAGTTTTTGAAAGTATTGTAACATTTTTCACTGATACATTTCTTCAGCACACACTTAAACTTTTTAAAATGCTTTTGAAAGGTTTGAGCTACACTATAAAGCAGGAGAGAACAAGAAGTTTCCTGATTTCCAAAAAATTCCTATAACACAGAGTTGCACATGTTTATGGGCCAGGAGTGAAGTATTTCTTACCTTTTCATTCAGTCGGTCTCCAGCGTTCCTCAGCAGCAAACCAATCACCTTCTCCACATCATCTGCACAATGGAGCATCAGTACCAGTCAGACATCAAACACAAGAAAACCACGAGAAATAAAGGCAGGTTGACATGAAAACCTGTATAGCTGGATGATGCCACTGCAAATGTTTTTATGAAAGAAAAATACATTTTCAATCCCAAATATGTTTTGGATTCAACATTTATTCATATAAGCAATAGTTATATTAATAGAAGTCGAATCCTTATTTTTTAAGTTTAAAGGCCGGTTTTTGGTCCAGAGCAAAAGCTGAAGAAACCAGATAGTGATGTGAAATTTTAATTTATTAGATAAAAGGTGCAAAATGTGAAAGACAAAAAGATGGGAAGTACTTTCTCTGTTACATGTTGATTCTAACTTTTACTTTGTCAGATGTAGTGATCAGCTGTTCACCAGATGTTCAAAGGCTCACCTTCTGGTGCGTCTGCCTCTAGATCAGGAGGAACAAACGGGACTTCATCAGAGATCTTGGCGAGTCTACTTGCGACCTCTTCAAACTGGTCCTTCTCTTTAACCCCACCTGAACCAAACATGTTAACATTTGCCGAGAAAAACACAAACACATGTATGACATATACAGGTTATTCCTCAGCTAGTGTAGGTGTGTGTCTAACTTTCACAAACATAAAATTAAAATTGTACAGAGCTAGGTCTGCTCAGTGCAGAGTCATCCAAAATTGCATGTAGTCATAGATCAAAAATACAGTCACATGTCTGGAAGTGAGATCATGTGTACAAAACAGACTGAGCATTAGAGCAGAGAGAGAAGACCTGCCCCGTCATATGTTCCATGGGAATGAATGGTGCTCAATGACAGGTGACAACTTATGCCATCAACTACACATATGATGAGTCTGTTTACAAGTCAAATGTCAAAGTCACAGTTTATCATAAGTTAAAGTTAGATAGATAGAAAGATAGTTAAAGTTACATGTAGTTTTGTGTGAGGCAGCTCAGTGGACTGCATTTCCGTGTCACGTGGTACAAGTCTCCAATACTGAAACTGCCTTTTCCGTCATGAACAAAATGGAAAAGTAGGACAAGAAGTGAAAAACACTACATGTTTGCAGACTCTTCAGCAGCTGTGAGTGTAAATGTGTAATTGATGGCAGAATTCAAAAAGGTTCCAAACCACCAAAAGGAAAACATTTTCTTCTGTAAAGTAAGGAGCCACAAGGCTTTTTTTCCACTGAATATAATCACTAAAAATCATCCAAGAGACACAAAGAAACTACAAAGGCTGTATTATAGTACTGTACTCACCTGATCTGAAAACGCCGCACCTGTCTTCAACATCGTGCCGGTTCTCATGTGTTCTATTTGGTTCATCGTCTTTTATCTGAGGTTTAAAACATGGAAAAACTTTGGAGAGACGTTTCAAACCCTTCTTCTTTTTCTTCTTCTTCTTTGTCTCTTCTTCAGTCCTGTCTGGTGTCTGAGGTGAGGAGTCTTCATTACCGTTAGGTGTGTGTGGCCTGTCCTTCGTCACTGTGTTGTCGTCCAGCCTCCTCTTCGCATAGGCCCTGAGGATTTTGAACTCCTCTGTGCTCTCTGTGTCTGAGGTCACATTGATGTCACAGTTTGTGCCATTGTGGCCACGGAAGGGGTCGTGGATTTCCACATGCCCGCTGTCCATATTTACTCGTCACTGTAATAAAAATTAAACATCACTGATTTTGCAATAAACTGTTTTCAAAGTGCTGGTTGTGTTTTTTGTTAATGATAAATGATCAGGCTGTGAAGAGACAATCTCCTGGCAACTCTTCAACAAAACAATAATACATGACAAAATAATAAACCGCAACAAAACAGAAAGCAAATTATACAAAATGATAAAAGATTTTTGTTAAATGAAGAACATATAGAACACACAATACATTGGACAGGAGTTTGGAAAATAATTATAAATATGAACAGATTCATAAAGAATTAAAAAAGATATGAACAATGTGAGCAAATGGACAAAAATGATCAAAATAATAAAATCTGTCAAACAGTAAAAAAGATAATGACCAAAATAACAAGACAATAGAGAAAATTGATAAAATTAACAAATATAAAAAATAAAAATGAAACAAAAAATACAAATTGAACAAAATAATTACAAAAATATTACACAAAATGGGAAAAATTAACAAAATAAATAAAATTGACACCACGACAAAATAATCAGTAAAATAACCAAAATAATAAATAAATTGGTGATGCAGAGGGGGGAAATCTTGCCAGATCTCCTCGATTGACAGCGGTAAAGAAATTATAAAATTCTATGAATAAATTTAAAAAAAATAAGTACTGTAGTAGGGTTTTAAATAGCCATTTACTATAAAAGGACCGGGTATTGATGTGTCGTTATTCCAATCTGCAGCCTCAGTGTGCGTGTTGTGGCGCCCCCTGCTGGACACTTACCGTTCGACACCTGAGGAGAACACCTGGCTGTGTACAGACATGTTCCTGACGCCATAAAGTTCCACTACACACGGAACTGTACCATTTAACACTGACATACAACAGAATTGAGCCACAAACACGTAATATGACCGTGACGTGACATTTTCTGTCGGTAAACGCCTATTGTTAGTTAATTTAACAGCGACTTAACTGGAAACCTGCAAAAGTTTATAAACGGCAGAAAGAAGACGTGTCAGAGAGGTTAGGTGACATGTTGGAGAGTTAACTTTACCACACAATTAAACCAGCTACTTGCAGATGTCGGCTGTTTGTGCAGCTTCTCTTCTTAAACTTTAACCTTACGATTCGTTAACGTAGCTTTAACCGGACACAACAGTGAGAATTAAGTGTGGAAAACATATAAAGTAGTTGACTTACGCTCCAAAGGTTAGTCCCACAGCAGAATAACGAAATGCGACGTGAGATTGTCTTGGTTTCAGGACTTAAGCAGCCCTTAGATCAGCTGTTCTTCTCTTCAAATGTCACGAGTGGAACTGATGAAAAGTACGTTAAGCTCATACGTATAACGTAGGGTGTTGACGCACGAAAGATAAACAGGTACCAAGAGAATATACTGCTCTATTGCGAAGGAAACAGAGCTGCTTTTCCGCCATTTTGCACAGAAAGCTGTTATTAAAAACACTTAAAATGTATGTTTTTAAGTCCATGTTAACTCAGCTCCAGGTTACCGGTACTCATGTTTTGCTATGAATTAACTTACACTGATGAGAAATGAACACTGATTGTTTGTTCTGTGGCCACCACGCCGGACTGAATCAGGTTGAGCGGTCCCTCTCTTTGCTTGTATACTCTTTGGTACCACTTCAACGTTTGTGTTAAAAATTGTTGGTCCTGTAGAATCCATGGTTTAACCTTTTTATTTAAGTTATTAGAATAGAAAAGAAATTAAATAGCGGAGCCACACTGTAATTACAACAGGAGTAGAATTATACTTCCTGAGTAAAAATCATAAATAAAACATCTAGTAGTTTGTATGACAAAAATGAAACTGAAACCGAGAGACACTTGAATGAGAAAAAAGCTTGGTCATGATTTTTCAGTCCTGATGGGCTACAACCCTACAGTATTCTGTCACTTAGCAGAAAAGGAATGGGTTTTTGGTAATAGACTGTTCTGTGATGATCAGAGAACAAAACAAAAGCTGCTAATGCTTCCTATGTAGTTTCACAAGTATAATTATCTTGACTGCCAGAAAAAATATTTATAAGTTGTAGAATGTGAGAAAAAGGAAAAGTACGTTTTCTTCATTCTTATTGGATCATCAACATAATGAATGAATGAACGAAGACCACTACCTCCCCAAAGAAACAAAATGAAACAACCTGAAATCAAAATGAATAAAGTAGTAAGAATGAACAAAATAATCAAGAAAATTAACAAAAATGAAAAAAAAAACACAGTTGAGAAAATGAACAAAAATGAGCAAAAAAAAAAACAATAAAGGAATTGAGAAAAATGAGCAAAATAATCTGATAGTGAGCAAAAATGAACCTCAAAAATAACAAAGATGTCACTATTTACGTATGTAAAGCTGGGTTTTCTAGGGACCACAATGTTACATATGATCAGGAAACACATGATGGAAATCCCAGCAGTGACTCAGCAGGGCGTTGACTTCAAATCGCTGCGTTGAACCTTACAACAAACTGAAACATGTCTCATTCTGGTGCTATATCCACAGTGTTTTTTTTTGTTTTTTTTACTGGGTCATAGTTCAAACCTCTATTAAAGTCATAATCATGGAAAAACATTGTCAGGTGAAAACATTCTTGTTTATTCTGTGTGATGTCACATATTCAGTGTGGAGTTTGTACTGTTTATAATGTTACCTCATTTTTAAGACCAAGTTAGTTTTTAATGTCACATGCAAAGGCATCGACAGCAGTTGCTCAAAATATACAGTTTGCCACCTCCATTTGACCCACACTGAAAGAATTAATTGAACACATTGAATCATTCATAATTGAATCAATATGAGTAAGTAGTAAATCAACAAAATGAACAAAGAAACAAAAACAATCAAGAAAGTGACTACAATTGGTGGGAAAATTACCAAATTAATAAAAAAGTGAACAGAACTGAACAAAATAATTAAGAACATGAACAAAAATAGCCAAATAATCAATGAAATTAACAAAATAGACTAGAATGAACAAAATAGTTAATAAAATGAATAAATCATTGAAGAAAATGAATGAAATAATCACAAAAATGAACAAATTATTCAAGAAAATTAACAAAATGAATCACATAGTGAATAAAATAAATGAAATAGTCAAAAAAGAATAAAAATGAACAAAATAATGAAAAAAGTTAACAAAAATGAGTCAAATAACTAATGAAATGAACAAAATAATCAATAAATTAACAAAATAGTCAATAAATTAACAAAATAGTCAAGACAATGGGCAAAATAATCAAGAACATAAACAAAAATGAACATAAGAAATAGCATGAACTAAACATTAGGAAAATAATTAAGAAAATGGACAACAATTAGTAAAAGAGTAACCAAATAACGGACCAATAATCAAGAAAATTATGTAAATAATCAAGATGAACAAAAATGAGTAAAATTTGACAAACTGATCAAAAGATAATCAATGAAATACACAAAATAATTAAGAAAATGAACAAAATAGTCAAGACAATGAACAAAATAATGAAAAAAGTTAACAAAACGAGTCAAACAACCAATATAATGAACACATTATTCAAGAAAAGGAACAAAATAGTAAAGAATATAAAAGAAAATGAACAATATAAGAAATAATATGAACAGAAACTTAGTAAAATAAGAAAAATAAGAAAATGGAAAATGAGTAAAATAGTAACCAAATAATAGACCAAATAATCAAGGAAATTACTGAAGATTAAAATACATAAAGTGAACAAAACTGAACAGAAATGAACAAAACAATCAATAATATGATCAAAATGAATAAATGTGCGACCCAGTAAAAACAGGTTTTTTGAGTTATTTAGAAACAACAGCGTTTTAATGATAACACACATTAAAATAACTTTAATTCTGATCTGTGCAAATTTCCAAGACCTCATTCACAAACCTGGCAAAAATGTTAAAAACATAAACACTGAAAGAGGAAGAAACAAAATGGCAGCTTTATGTTCAGTTCCACATTTTGGTTTATAAAAGAAACAAACTGCATGTCGGGTTGTATTTATGTGTTGACAAAATGACTGAAATACACGGTTGAGTCCATCATGACTGGTAGGAATGTAATGTGTGACTTATAAGAGGAGCTACTGAAAGAAACAAAAAGTGAAAATAACTGCAATCAAGAAAATTGATGATCATAAACAAAATAACAGAAAAAAAGAAAAATAATCAAATAATAATCAAAACTAATAAAATAATAAAGAAAATTGTATACAAATAATCAGCAAAGTGATCAAGAAAAAAATCTATGACTAAAATAGTAAACAATATGTGCAAAAATAAATAAAACCATAAATAATACAAACAAAAATAATCAAATGATAATGAAAATGAACAAAGCAATAAGAACAATGAACAAAAATGAATAAAATAATGAGTAAAACAAATAAGAAAATGAACAAAAAATGATAAAATAATGAACAAAATTGGAAAAAGAGCAAAAATGAAAAAAAGATAAACAAAAATGACTAAACTAATGAACAAAACAATCAAGAAAATAAACAAAAAATATTAAAATAATAAACTAAATAATCAAAACAATTCAGAAAATGAACACAAAGGAATAGAAAACAAACAAAATATGTCAAATGACCAAAATAATCAAGAAAATGATTAAAATCAGTAAAATAATAAACAAAATGAACAAAATAACATACAGACGAAAACACTGAGAACCATTCCCGATTTTATTAATGTGTAACAAATTAAGGTTCATCTCATAAACTGTCTGAAAATATGTGCTTTCTGTCAAATTCAGCAGGAAATCCATCATTAACTGATATAAAAGTGATTGGTTTTGTCCTTTGTCAGTGATATTAAGGAAAATGTTCCAGTACACAAAAGAGGCAAAATTACAGCATCACATTCTTTTTAACAAATTAATAAAATATAAACAACATACTGGTTCTTCAAGTAATTCCATCATCATCATCAGTAACAGACATCCGAAATGCAAAGCCAACAACGGCGACATAAAACAAAACACTTGTGAAACCTCATAAGTCCTTTAAAATGTGAATAATTTAAACAACATTAATTCCTCAGAACTTCAGGGTGGGATCTGAAGGAGGTTGATGCCATGCATAACCAACGCAGAGGAGACGCACCGGAATACAGTCGTGTTTTCTGCTTAATAGAAAGAGTGATACGGAGCGTGTGCGTGTCATTCACGGCCACAGTCACTGAACGCTTCACTTACACACTGCGTCCATTTAATTCATTTGCAGACACTCAAAGGATGGTGTCTGCAGCCATCGTAGAAGTCACATCAGAACATATCATTAAAGGTCACACATATGAACACTTAAAGGTTCCATACGGTGGTTTTGAGGTGTCTATAAACTCTTTGCCATAAAATACAGGCTGTGAAAATATGAACGTGCTCAGTAATGTCAGTCCTGAGAAATCCACACAAGATGAACAACAGGAAAACAACACACTCATGACATCACAAGTGAGAACCGATTACATGCTAAAACGCGCTGGTTGTTCCCCCTTGAGCCATTTTGGAACCAGTCACAGTAAACATTAGCCCCACCCCCCAGGTACAGCCATCAATATTCACAACAATTTCAAAGAGTTAACCATGAATTTTGTGTGTTATTCTGTATACAGTCGCCAGAACCAGATCCCAGGTCATCTTAGGATTGACCTTTGGTTCAACAGCTCACAGTGAAATAAGAGTATGTGGCAGAGTTTTAAAGAGGTCTTTGGGGAACCACAGAGAAATCAAACCAACACACTATGTGATCGACATCCTTACACAAGTCTTTAATGGATGTATATAAATGGTACAGATGTGAATTTAAGTACAAGAAATAGAACCTTTAATTTACATCCATGCTACTTCCATGTAGTGTGTTTGTTAAATACATCTGACTCGTGTGTAGATTTTGTCTTTACCCTGTGACTGGTTAAACCACAGGTCGTTCCTGAGTTGATCTGAAATCACATTCTGACACAAGGCTGCTGGGAAAAAAAAATAAGGAGCTTTTCTTGGACAACAGTGAAAATACTGGCAGTGGATGACCGGTTTCAACCTGTGACGTTTGAACCAGTCATACTCAAGCTAATAATTACCTCAATTTATTACTCACTCCTCACCACTGTTGTTATTTTCTCTATCTTCCTCTGTTCATCAGCATCAAGTGTCAAACATCATCTGACTGAACTCAGGGAGAATCTCCCAAAGTTAGGCTGTATGTGGGTTTACGATCCAAAATAAATCATCTTTGCATCTAATCTTCCACAAGTGATTTTCAACCATTTATTACAATATAAAGCTCATAATAAATACAGTAACAGTAGCAGAACAAAGAACAATGAAGCAAAAGTGACCTTTTCCTGCAAAATGTCATAAATTGAACATAAATACATTGTCTTCAACTTTTTCATGGGTTTTACTAATGAATCAAAGCATGTTCACGACACAGTCTGTTAGTCACCACTGGAATCCTGACAAGCCGCATTTCACCTCAGGATTAGGGGTACAAAAGTTACTTTGATTAAACATTTTAAACAGTGGTCTTCCTTTTTGAGTTCTATTTTGATTTATAGTGAAACAAAAATACAAAACGTGCAAAAGTACAGATGAAACAGAGGAAAAAGGTCCGTTTCATCCTGTGAAGATCTCAAAACTTGTGTTAAATGTTACTGTAAGTTGTAAAATATTTCTGAGCTCGTCTTCTACAATGGCTGCATGTGTCTTTTCAAGTCTCTTCACCTCCACTGTAAAATAATTAAATTTACAACAAGTTTTACTAAAATAACCTTCACAAGGTGTTTGAAAAAGTTCAATTCTATGACATACATGCACAGAAAACAAAAGAACAAAAACAAACATAAGACAATCATGTACAGTACCAACCAGCACTGAAGTAAAATTGCACATTCAATACTCCTCAGTGCTAAATGGTTGACTATGTTCAAAACATTAATGTAATGTAAACAAAAGAGAAATGCAAAAAGAAGTCATCGATTCATATTGCATTGAATATGGCTCAGATTCTTCTGTTGTTCTGGGATAAAAACACATACACACAATAAAACACAACTGGTCATATTTACCACGATAAACATCTTTCCTTTAACTTTTGGGTCTATCTTGGTTTAATTTTCAGCTAAATCAGTTTCAAAATGTTTACAGGATGCTGAATACGACACTAATTATTTTGATTTAACGTCATTAAATCAAAATAAACAAAATGAACTGAACAGGCAGTAAATCCAAAATCACCACACTCTAGCTTTGTTTTGTTACATTTTCAGCTTGCTTTGTCTTTTAGATTTTGTGTCATTTCTTTCATGTTATTTTCACTTTTTTTGCAGCCTTCACCTCTAGTACATTTCTGAATTCTTCAGTCATTTGCATGATCTTTGTCCTTATGCATCTTTTAAGTCATGTTTGGCTTTTTGCATCTTTCACTATGCATTTGTCTTTATGTAATGTTCATTTTTCGCATAATTTTGTCAATTTGTGTCTTTGCTGTCATTTTCCCCTTTTTGCATCTTTTAGATTTTTGCATTTTTTCATGAGAGTACTGTATCTCTATTTCTGAGTTTTTGGTCATTTTTTACTTTTCTGTAATTGTCACATTTTTATGTTTGTTACATAATTGTCACTTTTTTTTGTAATTATCATATTTGCACAGATTTTATGTAATTGTTGTGTTTTTGTGTCTTTATCGTATTGGTTATATGTTTGCATCATTCTCATATTTTTGTTTTTTATGCAATTGTCAAATTTCTGTGTGACATATATTTGTGTTTTTTTGCAAAATTTTATTTTTGTACATCACTGTCATGTTTTTGCATCTTTTAGGCATTTGTCATATTTTCCAATTGTTGTATTTTTGCATTTCTTAGGTAATTGTCATTTTTTTCTTTTTGCAACCAGTTTATTTTCTTGCATCTTTGAGGTCACTTTTAATGAGTTTTGTTCCTATTTTGCATTAATTAATTTTCATTGTGTGCATCTTAACTTTTTTCATCTTCTTGCACATTTGACATTTTTCATCTTTTTGCATCATTTATGTGTTTTACCTCACTGCACCTTACTTTGTCTCTTATTTTGAGTCTTTCACATCATTTTCACCCTTTTTACATCCGTTACAAATAACCTTAAAAAGCCAACATTTGTCCGATTTCTTCAACTTGGGGACCAAAACTCAGCCTTTAAATTTTAAACAGTACATTTTTGCCATTTTCATAACAATTATCGATGGATACATAAATGTTTATCGTGGTAACATTTTTGGCTGCATCACCCAGCTCAGATGACAGAATGATGCTTCTCTGCTCAAGTCTTGTTTTTTTGCAGTGGTTTGACTGATATGGACTTCACACACACACATACACACACACACACCCGCGCGTGCACCCCCCGCCCACACACACACACACACAGATACACTACAGGCAAAAAGCCTTCACAACATCCTGTTGTGTAAAGTTAAATAGTCCAAATTGTGACTGAATGTCTGTGAAATGAAAAAGTACAGGAGGTGATGATGCTTCTTAAAACATTTGTTCTTCATTAACACCAGGAACATTACATCTGGGGTCTCCAACCAATCTGACAAAATGAAAGTAACCTAGAGAAAGTAAAAAACAACCAATCAGATCAACAGACAGTGATAAAGTGAGGATTAGATATGACACTACGTCAGTGCAATGTCTTTGGCACGCAGGTTGTATAGGGTAGAACATACTTTTACTATACGTGACTTCCAAAATTTCAAGAGAAACAACTGAAATTCTTTTGCTGCCAAATCAAAACCAACCACAGTAAAAGTTAGTTAGTTTGTTAAACTCTGATCAAAACAAATCCCTTACAATAAGAGAACAATATGCTTCCATGACTGGATGGTCAAAGTGCACTTTGTCCTGAACTGTGACCAGTCAAACAATCAACCGCACAGTCAATCATTACAACCAATAAATAGAATATGAATAAATAAATACAAATAAATAGTTCACTAATAAAACATTTCTCCGCTGCAGTGCTGCTGGAGCTCGTGCAGTTCACTCCTCGGCTTCGTCCGTAAAGACAAACTGGAGTTTCTTTTTAAAAACTCTGTGCTCTACGAGTGTGCAGAGTCCACAGAAACAGAGTGAGTGGGGTGTGCGTCTCAGACGGCCGTCTCCAGGTCTTCATGTGGTGTAGAGGATGTGTGCTGCTGGGTGCTCAGGTAGGAGGCCAGCTCGGAGTCTCCTTCAGCCTGGTCTGCTGGTGTTTTTCCCTGACACACAAACAGACGCACATGGTAAAGTCCATTCATAAACATTACCAGAATTCTCTAAAAGATTATTACGTTAAAATCTCACTGTGTCTGGATACAAGTATCCAACTGTGAGTGCGTCCTCTCAGAAGTAACCAGATGTGTCTTCGATCGTCACTTCTGATTGGATCGGATTTTCCCGCTCAGTATGCACATAAATGATCATTTCAAATTGACCACACCAGCTTTGTAATGTTTCTTGGTCCAAGGCCATATCTGAATGTGACCTAGCTGGTACGTCCTGGGGTTGTTCAGACCTTACATTAGAGCTGTCCAAAGTGAAGGGATTTGATCAGAATTTGCAGGATGGATGTTAACAGAAGGCCTGAACATGCTGAAGAAGATTAGAAATAAACTTGTGTCTCAATGAAACGGCAGAGTCAGCCTAGTACCACTTAATCTGCTGAAAGGTGTGATTAGTTAATCACAATTTTCAACCAACCTAATCACAGAACAAAGACAACACATGGTGGAGTTTTATTTCACGATCATTTCTCTTTTGTCTAAAAGTAACATTTGTTTTTAAAAATGCCATTATTAGTGCAATTATTATTTTTATAATTATAAATGCTGAAGATTCAAAAAGCTCCTCAGAGTCATGATTGTCACAATATGTGAAAATAATGGATTGACAGAATATTTCAAGAATCATCACAAAAGCACTGTGTGACAACAATGTCAGCTGTTTTAAGTTCTGTCAAAACAGAATTATATACACTTTTTTCATCGATTGTAATGAGACAAAAATGAAAACAGAGATGATGATGTGTTCCTGTGAATGAGATTTGGGTCGGCAGCAGTGTGGCACCACACCCTGTGCATTCTCTGTGTATCGTGTGCCATAATGATGTGGTTGGTGACTCAGGATTTTTACGGAAAGGGTTGTCGTTTACCTGGAAGTTAGTTTTCTCCAGTGAAGCACCGGCCTCCACCAGCAGGTGACACACCACATGCTGCTTCCCTGAGGCTGCTTTATGCAACGCCGTGTCCCCTCTGCTCACACACAGAAAAAAATATCACTATATCTACAGAGTGTGTCACAAGCCTGATATAATGTGGTAAAGCACAAGGAACGCTGCCTTAAACTAATCACCTCACAGTAGATAAGAACGAGCTGTTGGCATGGAGACTCTTACTGTAAACATACGGTCAGGACCCAC
>JAQQAE010007517.1:0-15823 GCA_029823295.1 Pseudamia nigra
CCATTCCAAAACCTCAATCTTATTCTGGTGAAGCCATTCTTTTGTTGATTTGGATGTGTGCTTTAGGTCATTGTCGTGCTGAAAGATGAAGTTCCTCTTCATCAACATCTTTCTAACAGAAGCCCGAAGCTTTTGTGCCAACACTGACTGGTCTTTGGAACTGTTCATAATTCTCTCCACCCTGACTAAGGCCCCAGTTCCAGGTGAAGAAAAACATCCCCAAATGACTAACTGGACGTCAATGAAATTGACACGCAGGAGGAGGGGTCAAGGAGAACCCATGAGTCCTCTGAGGACAGCAGCTGCTGGACATGTGAGGATCCGTGGACACATGGGGATGTATGTATTTTTGGAGGCGCGGTCCACTGAGGATGTGATTGATATTTATCTATCCAGAACCACGATAACAGGATTTCTGCTGATTGGCTAGGTGTTTTCCTGTTATTTCAAACAGCAATGGAGAAAGCGGTAAAGCCCAGCAAAGCTTTTGTCTCCAAATCAAGCAGATGGGAAGAACTATGGCAGCACAACATGGACGATTTCTGAGTTAAATCAAAGAGTGGGTTACATTACAGGAGTGCTGGGGTCTCTTCATACGATGTACCTCTTGGGGTCTGGTAAAAAAAAGGAAATATAAAATTGGGCAATGAGGAGTTAAATTCTTTCTGCCTCTCAAAGCGTGAGTTTCTTGTTTGTGTTTCGGCTCCCTCTCATGGCCTTGGACAGGCTGTGTGTAATCTCTCCCTGGAGAAGACGCTGCTTGAAGAATAGGCTGCTGCTTTATCACCCTCCCCCCGCTTTTCATCAACACTCTGATAAGAGGGCAAGATGAACTTTCTAATGGACATGCTTGCTGCCATGGTGGGGCATCATGGGACTTAACATCAGACTAGGTGCCTTAACGAAGGATTCTTGACTGATGTCAAGGTGAACTTTTTTATGGACACATGCCGCCACGGTAACCATCATGGAACGTAACACCTGGACAATATGCACTGAGAAAGGATTCTTGACCTTCCCTATTCAGAACTGATACGACACAATGCATCCATTGATCATATGCACATTACATATACACCCCAACTCTCTCCGACCTTTCTTTGTCAATGTAATGTGTGAGTAACTTGTCTGCTAATTGTGCATGTGTGAGGTTTTTTTTGTACGTGACCATAATTTTGCTTCCTGTGGAGCCTAATTCTGGAAACTGTGTGGAAATGGTCTATTTCACATGACATAGGAGTGCAGTCTACTGAGCCGTTTCACACAATACCATTTTGGAATTTTCATGACGAGCTGACTTTCTTGACTTGAAAAATGGGATAAAAAAAATTATAAATCTCGTACCATTGGCTGTATTTTCTAAGATAGGGGCCGTAACACGGAAGATGGATAGACGCTACTACCTCAACTTGTTCAGGTGAGTTAGAGCCTTGGAATAAATGAGTCCATTGGTTTAGTTGTGATTGGTAGCGATAAACAAGAAACCAAATCATTGACTCAAATCATCTGTTTGTATCCTGTAATCTTGCGTCGACAGATTCCTCATCTTGTTGCGTTTCTTCTGAGGCTCATTAAGCTGAGAGCCCTGACGTCGACGCTAACCGGTCGACACACCTTCTCTCTTCACGATCCCACATCCATTTCTTCATGGGACTAATAGGACTGTCATGAACCTCGGCGACTATTGATCACGGTTGCCTCTGAGTCACCGAGGCGCTCGTTTCGGACCAGGCGAACATGGTTCATCCGATGCCAGACCAGAACCCATATATCAGCCACGCTCTCCATGCTACTGAGCTGTCAGAGCTGTTAAATATGCCTGATATACAACAGCAATAACACCAGACCAGATGACGCACAATAACATTTGGAAACAGGGGATGATGGATGGCTTGGAGGTGGCAACATCAGCAACATAAATCAAGTCAAATAGAGCTGGGTGACAGAGCCAAAAATGTTAGCACCATAGATATTTTAAAGTCAATCGATATTTATACTTAGGACAACAAAAACCCAAATATTTTAAGTTAAAGGGTTAGGACTAAAGAAGCTGAAAATAATGTAAAAACACAATAACGTAAAAGAGAAAAGAGGCTCAAAAAGGACACAAACATGGTAAAAGATGCCAAAAGCTATGTGAAAGATGCAGAGATAAAAAAAACACAAAAGATAAAAGGTTTATAAAAACATGAAATGTGCAAAAATGCAAAAATAAGGAAATGTACAAGTCACAGTACAAAAGTAATGTATATTGTAAAATATGTCAAAAATACAGTGTCAGATTTTGTGAGTTACCTCTGTATCTATGAATGTATGATTGTCACTTATTTTTTATCTACTTTTATTCAATTTTTTTTTTTTTTACCAGTAGTTTGTAAATTGAAATTATATGTAAGGTTTGCATCTTTATAAAAGCTCTTATTTTATATCTGTTCATTTTGGGATTCATTTTTGTGCTTTGACAAAATATTTGTTTTTTGTTTATATTTTAATAACCCTAACCCTCATCAATTAGATTTGTACATTGATCATTTGTGTTCACTTTCCTGGCTATTTTGTTCATTTGGATTTATTTTGTGGGCTGCTTTGTTAATTCTGTATATTTGCGCATTATTTTTTACTGCATTTTGTTACTTTTGTTGATTTTTTTTTTCCATTTTTGTATATTTTGGGACCATTATGTGCCCATTTATTCAAAGCTGTTTTTTTTGTTTCATGAATTGCTTTGTTTAGCTTCATTTTCATGTTGTTTGTTTTTCATTTTTTATTTATCTGGGCATTACTTTGCATGTTTTTGCTCATTTTGTTTATCATCTATTTAGTTCCCTGATCATTTTGTCCACTTTTCAAACAGCTTTGTTTACTTTTGTTCATTTTGTGGACTGCTTTGTTTATTTTACACTTGATTTTGTGGATTATTGTATTTGTTTTATTTATATGAGCCTTGGCCTTTTTCTTTTGCTTTTTATTTTGTTAAGTTGGTTATCATTTTGCCCATTTTTAAAATTCATTTTCAAGTCTACTTTGGTTATTTTTGTTCATTTTATGTTGTATTCTGCTTAATTGTGTTGGTTTTTTTTTTTTACCATTTTGTTATTTTGCTCATTCTGTTTGTTTTGATTTAATATCATGTCAAAGCCTGACGTTCATTACATTAACAAATGAATAAATGTAATAAATGTTCCTAATCAAATTATTAATACATTAAAATAGTGTGAATATTGACAATATTATTAAAACAAACTCTCGAAACTGTGAGATACATTTTTCCCTTTTTGTCTTTGGGGTTTGGGTAACAGTGTATTGTAATCGTTGTGCCTGGAGTTACACTGTTAATCTTGGAATGTGTGTTTAATTTTCACATATTTGAGCCTGTATTTTCAACAGTGATGACTTCAGAAATGATTAACTCGTGTATCCTGGAAGTTTCCATTTCATTTCATTCATTCATTCATTCATTCTTTAGTTTACAAACCAGTCTGACAGCTTTTCCATTTCCACGTTAGTATCCACGTTACGTTTAAGTAAAGCCAGTGTTAATTCAAACTTCTTAACAATACAATAAAATGAAATTACAGCTTTAATGTGACTTTAACGTACATTTTCTTACATTTACCCAAACAGAGACAGAGTAACGTGGACGAAACGGGTTGGAATAAAATAAAGTTGAGGTATTTCTAAAAAAAATAATAATTAAAAAAAGTTCATTTACCGCGTTTTGGAGGTTCCTCTGGGTCTGACAGGGTCTTTCGGGTACGTTCGTCACTGTGGGTCCGGTCTCGCCGCCTGTGAGACCAGAGGTGCCGGAGAGCGACGCTTCCTGCCAGTTTTGCCTGCGCCATTCATCTGCCGACAGGCTGGCTGACGGTTCTTGGCCTCTGATTGGTTGATTCCGGACCGTCCACTGTTGAGGCGTTCAGGGACTGTAGGAAGTATCCCAACTTGTTCAACTGGCCATTTTGACTTTTGTTTTTGTCGATTCTTGCGTTATATTTAAATACTGTCACACTGTTTTTGTTTAGCTCGAAAGACAATTTTATTCATTTCCCAGTTTTTTTCATTTCTGCTCAAATGTGGATTGCAATAATTTTTTTAAATCGTTTTTTATCATTTGTGGATCCTTTTACTCCTTTATTCCTACTCTTTTTGTTCATTCACAGTTATTTCCATCATTTTCATACAATTTGTAGACGATTGAATTCATTTTTGCTTATTTCACTGATCGTTTTTCATTTCATTATTTTGATAGTTTTTTGTTACACTGCGTGTATTACATTGTTTACTTTTGTTACATATCTTGTTCATTCTTGTTAATTTTCTGGTTTTATAATTTTGTTTTATTCATTGTTCTTCGCTGAGGGTGATTCTGATCCTTTTAGCTTAACTTTTGTTGCATATTTAGTTCATTTTGGGATTGATTTTCCTTTTTTGTTCATGTTTGTATACTGTACTAATGTTCAGATTTACGCTGTCTTCAAAGCGTCTTTATAACTATGAATACAGAACAAAACAATTCGAGGATTCCTTGAAAGCACCATCAGTCTCTTCATACACACACCACGCATGAGGAAAACTTGACAATGTGCACCGATGAAGCTGATTGGTTGACACCAGCCTTTAGCTACACAAGAGCCAATAAGGAAATCCAACAGACATGGAGTTCTGAACAGGCCACACTTTAAGGTTAATACAGTACAGTTCGCTGAAAGTGGGTCGTGTATGAGTCCGTGGTTTCCAGCTGGCCTTGACCTGGAACAGACAAAATACATAAAACGAAGAGCACAATAATCAAAAAAAAAGAAAGAAAATTAAACAGAATACAGAGATGAAAAATGAACAAGAAAATGAATAATGAACAAAAAATTAAGAAAATAATTAGAAAGTGGGCAAAAAAATGAGGAAAATAACCAAGGAATTGCACAAAAATGTACCAAATTACCAAACAAAAGTCAAGAAATGTAATAAAAATTGAACCAAATCATTCAGAAAGTGAAATTAAAAAAATAAAAAATTAGCAAGATTTAAAGCAACAAAGTGAGTAAAACATAGCAAATAATCAAGAAAAGGGTACAAAAAATAAAAAAAATATAAAAATCAGGAAAACAAAATAAGTGAATGAAACAAGTGACTACTTAAAGCAGTCAATTTTAGCTTATTTTGTTCATCACACTGAACAAATACGCCAAAATGAACGAAATCCTGAAGAACAGAAATTAAAATTTTAAAAAATGAAATTGAACCAAACTGTCATTACTGATGTAAAGCAGGATTTTTACAGACAAAAGAGCTGTAGATTTTCTAGAAGTACAGTGTTTTATTGGTGGTGGTGGGGGAAACAAACATTTTAAAACTATTGACGGGGATAAATCCCACCCATTGCCCCTGAAATGTAGGGCTGAGTAAAAGGATGCGAGTCTCAGAACATGCCAGCTAATGTGCATCTTTACGTTCAAAGCATTGACTGTCATAAAGCCAAGCCCATTCAGTGCTAAATGGGACGAGCGCCCTCTGCTGGTCAACACCAACAACTACAGCTATAGCGAAAATAAGCCATGTGGTAAAAACCTGCCCAATCAGCTGGAGGATAGTTACAAAAATTGTCTTAACAGTAACAAATTGACACCAGACTGCATTAATAGAGCAAAGCACGATCGTTTTATTAAGTGTACAAAACAAGTGCAAAAATAGTGATTCATAAGAGCTACAAAGTAGGATTTGCCCTTGAAAAATTACAGTCAGAGGCTACAAATGCAAGACGTGAAGTGCTGTTTGGAAAAGATTAAAAAGGGACCAATGGTGCATTCTTGCCAAGTACAAAAGATTGCAAAACAAGGTCTTAAATTCACAGCATTTCTAACGTGTTAAGCTGTTGAAACAAATGCCAAAGTCTTCCTCATTCTTCCCCTTCAAATTATGCACAGTGCAAAAACTTCACAAGGAAGGGCTCTATAAATGACATCCATTCTAATACACTTAATAGCTTACTTTGGCCCATATACTATTGATACATTTACTTTCTAGGTTGCACACACAATACACACATGCACAGTAATAACAGCTTTGTCTTTTCAACAGACAAGCGTTAGGAAACACCAGACGACATCTGTCCAGGAGGCAGAGCTACATTAAGATCAGAAATGTGTTATTACTGGGGTGAAACAGTTGATTTGGGATGCATGCAATGGAAGTGTTTGAATATTGAGCAACGCTGTAAAATAAAGTAGTAATATAAGGTTTATGTCTCTATGAAGCTGTGGGAGTTGGTTATTATTACCCAGGTCTACAACTGCAACTAACGACACCTCAGAACTTAACCAGAGCACTGGCACCGACACATGTAACAAGATACTGAACGATAAGCCTAAATGGATTGAAGGCATCTTAGGTTGTGGTGCAAATTAATAACAAAAGGCACGCAGCTTGTGGGTTCAGGGCGGCAATTATTGAAACCCTACACTGCACAAACACTGAAGCCTTCCATGTGCTAAGCCTAATCTGAATGAACCGCCCGTGCTCCGTACTAGAAATTTACAGTATGGTGCACTTCGGCTTCTTTTTCTTCTCCGGCTCTTTTTTGGCTGGCACGGTCTCCTTGCAGCCATAGAAGCTGGAGAAGATAGCGGGGACGCACATGGGCTCCCTGAGCGTGATCATCCACCTTCCCTCGCCGTAATAGACCAGAGTGCCGAGCTCCATCTCAGTGGGCTGCTCCTGCTGACCTTCCTTCTGCAGTGCTAGGATTTTCAGCAGATCGAAGCCGGTCTGGACAGCCTCGACACCCTCAGCGCAGCCCAGAGTGATGTGGGCGCGGCTCCCCAAAGGCAGGGACGCAGCTTCTGGGACATTAGACTCCGCCTCCTTTTCGGCATCATCTGGCCACAGAGTGAGCTGCTTCTCGGTGAGGGAAACTCTGGCTCCGACGGTGCGTGGGGTGACGAACAGAGCTGTCAGCGACAGCTCAAATACAGAGCCATAGAGTTCATTCACAGCCTAGAGAGAAAGGATGAAATGAAATAAATGAACACAAACACAGTGACAGTCAAAAGTCTGGACACATTCTGTTTTTTCTTTATTACTTTCATCATAGTACAGAAATAGTGAAGACATCCAAACTGTGAAAGAACACTCAAGTAGGAAATTTCATGGACTGTTTGAGTGTACTGGCTGCTCCCGGCAGATTCAGTCCCAAATTCTAGTGCCTCCTAAATCCCAAAACATCTGAGAACCATCAGTGTTAAACATTCCTGTGGTGACCTCAGCCCCTCTTATCAGACAGGCTTATGGACGACATTTCAGCGAGAGGGTACCCTCAAACAGAGGCATGTGTGTCGCAAACAGTTGCTCAGATCGTCATAGTTTCACCAGGAGTGACTGTAGGTTCCGCTGAATGCCCTGATACACATTTTTATGCAAGTTCAGTGTAAATTGTGTGAGACAGAGCGAGTTAAACTTCTGAGAGTTACTGGAGCTGCACAGACACCATTGCTTTCGTCTAAAATGGGAGTTAATGTGGCAGTTCGATAGGCCTTCTGTCATTCAGACTTTAAATTCTGTACGTCACTGGGCTTCGGTTGGCAGATTTTCTAAAAGAGAACAAATGTGGCTCGATTTTTCAGAAGTCTGGGAAATGGATTGTAAACTGTCTCAGCGCCAGAGCAGCCTTCACAGAAAATTTTCCACTGTCATTTTCACTGCCACTCCAAGTCACCAACATTCCAGCCCGCTGGCTTCCATCGTAAAGTCAAAGTATTTTAGATTGTCCAAAATACCCACATTTAGCTTGATGACAGCTTTGCATTCTGTCAGACTCATGAGAAGTCCCCTGAAATGCTTGTCAAATGTCAATTTGTGCCATTACTTGCATTCTTAATGTGCTCAATCAGTTGTGTTGTGCAGAGGAAGGGTAGGTAGAGTCAATAGTCTTAATTGTGTCATGACAACAACTGTGCAAATCCATATCCTTGAAAAATCAGTAACTTTGAATGTAGCCCCAAGTGCAGTCGCCAAAACCATTAAACGTTATGGAAATGGCTCTCATAAGGACTATTTGATGGATTCTGGTGACTTCACATGGGGACACGTTCAAAGTTCTCATTTAAAAGAACTTTTAGTCAATGCACAATTCCATGTGTTCTTTCAACCTTTGGATAACATTATTAATGTACACTGAAGCCGTGTCCAAACTTTTGTCCAGTAATGTAAATGTGACAAATGAAAGGCTACCGCTACATCACAACATGCATTACATTTGATGTATATAAAAAGGAAAATTAAGTGGTTTCTTACTTGTTTCTGTGCATACTCTTTGGCACCAGTTGCTTTCCCGTAGTCACAGAATTTGGAGGTGCAATGCAGGGTTCTTTTGGATTTAAAGTACTGCTCAAGATCCACTTCTTTCTCAGCCTTTCCAGTGACTAAACAAGACAAGACCAGTCATGTCAAACTACTGATATCTTAGCACTTGAAAACACCTAAAAAAAAAAAAAAAAAAATACTGCCATCCATGTGCATTGTACTGTGTGTCATTTTTATGTACAATAAGTTATGTTTGTGAGTCCCTTCAAGTACAATTAATAATGCAACACTTGAAAATTGAGGTTACATAATTTACTGACCAACATGATCAGTATAGGATATGGAACCTGAATCTCTTCTCTTGTAATGTTCTTCTACCCTTGCTTGCCATGATAAATGTAACTCTACATACACTATGCAAACCCTCTTTACAAATCTGTGTTTAATCAGTTCCCCTCAGTATGTGATCATTACAAGTTTTAAATCCACTTACAGTCATTTAAGTGTTTCTTGAAGATCTCCAAGGTGTCCAGTGTTTTAAGGAAGTCCATTGCTGTGCACCTAACATTGTCCTGGACAGAGGAGACGAGAAACCAGCCAAAGTAAAGTGGAAGCAACATTTCCTCAAGCTGGACTTTCATGGCTTCCATGTGGACTGCCTCCAGGCCACGCTTGGACTTCATGGTAAGCTGTGCAACATCTCTGCTCCACTCAGTATGAGGCTCCAGGAAGAGGGGAATACGATGGTGCTGCTTGGCAATTTCCCCCATGCGAGCCAGTCGTTCGTGGGTGTGGTTGGTGTCGTCCACCACTATGAGCACAGATGAAGACATGGCAGCACTGCAGCAGTTCAGTACAGCCTCATCCAGAGCCTTGTACCCGTCTGCAGAGGCTTCTGGATCCTCTGGCTTTATGCCGTGATCATCACCGCAGATGATGGCGCACTGATCTTTAAAGGCATCTGCTATGGCACAGGCCAAGAAGCTTTTTCCGCTGCCCGGGAGGCCTCTGAGGACGATGAGAGAAGCAGTGGTCCGCAGGGCGTCTTTGGTCATGTCGTGGTCCAGGAGGGGAAAAGACAGCGAGCCAGCCGAAGGGACTTGTTCTTCCCGTTTAGCTTCAGCACCTGCAACTTCGGCACCAACAGTACCGGATTCCGCTGCCGTTTCAGGTTTAGCTTCAGCCACTTGGTCTTCTTTTGATGCCACAGGTTCCGTTCCTTTCGGTGCTTCTGCTTTCTCTGGCACTTTCTCCTCTTCCCCTTTCTTTGCTGGCTGAGCAGGGATATCATTTCCTGCTTTCCCCTCGTCACCTTCTTCTGCTCCGGCTTCCACCTGTTCTGACATTTTCTTCTCTTGAGCTGGTAGTTGTTGATCTGCTGGCTGCTGCAGCATGGCTGGTTCAGGTGAGGTTTCCTGTGTTTGTGCAGCTTCTGGAACACATTCTGCCAGCTTTTCTGGCTCTGGTCCAGGGGCGCTGTCTGCCAGAGGTGTTTGCATAGGCACAGGTTCTGGGATATTCTCTGGCATAGGCTCCTGGTCAGACTGAATGTTTTCTCGTTCTTTGCCTAAAGCTGCAACTGGGTCAGAGAGCTTTTCAGATGACTCATGTGGTTCTGGTGTTGCCACCACACCAGGCCCTGTTTCTATGTCAGATTTTTCTTCAAGAAAATCATTCTCAATCCTTGCTTCCATTTTTTCGTCAGGCAGTGTCACGTTTTGTGTAACAATCATGTCGCCTTCGGTTTCTTTGGGGCTTTCTGTGTGACCATTCACTGCCAGCTGGGTAGTGTCACCATCAGCACCTGACAACATCACAGGCTCTGCAACTTCCTCTGGTGCCTCCAGCTTTGACACAACCTCTTTTTCCATTCCGATCTCCTCTTGCTGTGGAGTCTCTAGAAGCTCACTTTTCTCTGTGTCCATGTCTGGTTTAAAGTCCAACTTTACACACCACCACGTACCTTAAACATAGTTAAAAAAAAGAGACAAACCATACTATTAGAAACTCACCTTTTATTGCTTAACACTTTTTGATTTAAAGTTAAAAATAAAATCATAAAGGCTGTGATACTATACTGTCAGGGTGTTCCCCGTTTTCTCAAGGCTTAGATTCTGTTCTGCAAATTAAATGTCCAGGTTTAGGAGAATTTCTGGGGCAACAATTGCAGAACCACTGTCATCTGGGTGATATTTTAGTAACAGTGATGAGAAATTAACAATATTTAAAGTTACTTTTAAAAATGTTTATGCTACCGTGTGTGAGTAATAAATACAATTTCAAAATGCAATCAAACAGGCAGACAAAGAAAAATTTGCATTATTACCCACCACAATAATCTCGTTGCCAACATTTGCAGGGCTACTGGTTCCACACTATGCTCAAGTCATAATTTTCACAAAGAACCAATGTTTAAAATGTAAATGTGCATGCAAACCTCATGCATTCTCATGACCAGGATATTAAGACTACTGCCAATGAAAGATGCCATATATATGTACATATACACACACACACCTCCCAGTATTCTGTGAAACATTAAAGGTCCTGTACTGTGAAAAGCCATCATTGTAGGATACGGAAGTTTATATAAACTGATGGAAAACAAAAGTTGTGAAAATATGAACTTGTGCAATAATGCCAGTCCTCAGAAATCCTCAGGATGGACAGCAGCAAAAAAATTGATTTCAATTTGTGACATCACAAGTCATAACTAATCATGTACATATACAGTATACCATCTTTATTTATAAAGCACTTTAAAGTTCAATAGGCCAATGTGCTATTCATTAGACCACATAATCAAACCAAACACAGAATACAGAAAATAAATGTAAAATACATAGAACAGAATTTTAAAAACATGTAAATATGATCACTATATGAAATATGATCATGGACCAGCTATATATAGCCCCACTTCCATAATAAAACAACTAATTGTTTTATTTAAACAACTAATATTCCTGGCAATTTGATGGAAAAAAATTGTCAATGGTACATTATTCTATATTTTACAGTAGTCTTGTATGAGAATATGATCCCAGGTGACTTTGGAAATGATATGCACTTCAAGTAGTCAGTGCTTTCTGATGAAAAGAGGACAGTTATGGCAAGTCACAGTAAAATAATAATGTGCATGGAACAGTTATGACAGGCCCTTAGAAAACTACACAAAAATATCCACACAAGTCTTTAATAGATACACATAGGAAGTACAGATAGAAAATTAAGGGTCATACTATTGTAGTCATGTATTGTGGCCAAAAACAAAATGTGTAAATTATTGTAAAACAAGCAACCTTTTTTTCCCCCTCAACAAACCCAGCTTCCTTTACCCACATATTACATTAAAATCTCTAAAACGCATTTTGCATGTTGAGATGGAACCTAAAATAAACTCATAACTAATGCAAATCACTACCATGAAGTCAGTATCAGTCCATTTTTTGCTCAAAGGCTTGGCTGCATCTCTAGGGGTGGGGGCACAATTTTGGCAATGTCATGGTTTGCATTAATTCTGACAAACAGTCTGCAGCTGGTGCAGATATTAGTCGAAGCAAATAGTGCGTTAAAGCCCTTCATGTCCACGGCGACTGCGAGCAGATGAGTGGGTTTAATCTCAGACAAAGGGCTGATAGAAAATGGAGCATCGCCTCGTTGTCGAGCGACCTCCGCCGTGTGGCAATTCAATAAATTTAACATTTTCCAAACAGATCAAAGCGTGAAACCGCAGGCGTCGTCAGCTACAAAAGGGGAAGCTAAAAAAAAACCAAAACAAACTGGGGCAACGACAAAACGAAGTATTAAAACCATCAAATATCGATCAACATTTTCAAATTTTAACAAAGTACATTCATATTGGGTTGATAGTAATGTGTTCGAGCTGGGGCTACTAAGTAAAACATTAACCTGGCTGAAAAGAGTTCGAGAAGGAGACGCTAGCGGTTGTTTTAACGGCAGACAATGACGAAACGTGAGGGTGATACTGTCCGGACAATGTGGCCATGAATGCGGGGAGTGGTGTGCGCCACACAAAAAAACTGCACATTTAGCGCTACAAACCCACGTCTGGATAAGTTTCTGTTCCCTTTAAACGTTAGCTTCGACCTGAACTCCAATTAGCAGCGTTAGCTTGTTGAATATATAACGGAGGGATGGGGGGAAAGGTGGGTCCGAGGGGCTCTTTTGTGCCCGGACGTCAGCTTACCAGTCAGGCTGAAGTGAAGCGGGCGCCGCCGGTGCTGCTGACCACGCGTTTCTCCCTCATATAATGACAAGGCAAACCTCAAAGGACACGCACACGCGCCACTCTTCAAGGGAGACAAACGGAAATTCAAGGGAGCGCGCAAATGGGCGGGGTCACAGCCACGCCCCCGAGGACCGGAAGTAAAACCACGTGGTCAAAATTCAAACCATAAATATTAAACTAAGTACTGTACTAGTTTTTTTCCAAAAAAATATGACATGTATTAAAGTTGTTTCTGTGATTCTTTTAAACAAGTTTAATCTAACCTTATTTAATCTTTTCAATTTTTTTTATTGTTTTTTATCTCTACACAAACACACAGAACAGAACAAACACAGAACCTGTAGCCAAACCAAGAACACAAAATGTTTAAAAATGAAATACTAGTGTGGAAGTTAAGGATGATGACATAAAACGTGAAAAGTAAAAAAGGCATGGAGAATACAGTTTACATATAAAATATAACCACAGAAACCTAAGAAGAAGCAAGTAATACATTTAAAATAAAATGTAGTCATGCACCCAGTGTACATAAAGGGACAGTTAATATCCTACATTTTTATGTCTAAGGTTTTAAATAAAAAAATATTATAATATGTAATAAAAATAAGATTGTGTGTTATTTTAATTTAATTAACAGTTGTGTCCCAAACCTGTTCCACTCAAGATCCACAAGATAAATCTGGCATTTCATTGGAACCCAAACTCAGAAACAATTTTCATAAACGTAGTTTTCTGCACAATTTCGCTGTAAGTTAGTCTTACCTTTTTTCCATATATCTAATGATTTCAATTTAAAATAAAATGAAATGTCTAAAAATTAAGATTTATGTTTTTTCTTCTGATTGAATGAACAAAGCAGTAAAGCAACAAAATAATTAACAATATTAAGAGATCCACGAAATGAACAAATTAATTCACGGTAAACAAAAAAAAAATCAATAATGTGTTTGTTGCTGCTTTAGTGTTTGTTAAAGGTTTGCTGCAATAATCCTGACTATATATGAATGACCTGTTATCAAAGGCAGAGATGACATGTCATAATTTAAATCAAAACAGGCCAGTTTTGGCATAACAGTTGGACCCAGTTCCTTTGTGTGCTTCTTTCTATTTTTCTATTTTATTCCTTGAGCCCCAAATTTAAACAAATAAATCATATAACCTCTATCATTTTTTTTCAACTGTAAATCAAGTATACCCTTTACATGTAAAACTATTAAGTTGTATAAAATGAATTCTACAATCAAATGTGTTGTAGTAAATTTGATTCAACACAGTGAAAGCCAGCTGACAATTTTACTGTTGTTAATATTTGCTAAATTTAACTGCATGTATGTATATAAATATCAAACATTCAACATATGTACACACACACCTTTATCTTCACTTCAAACTCTTACCCATTAAAGTACATGCTACATTGTATTTGTCAGCAATAGAGGAGTTAAAAAACACCTAGTGAGTCTATGAATCTATGAAACATCATCAAACCTTTTTAAAGGAGGTATTTTTCACATGTTCATTATCCAACAGAGCAGTATTTCACTGAAAAGCTACGTACATTCATAAGTTGTAATTCCATTGTTTTTTTTTATCCAAACACTGCTTTACCAATAACACCTTAAACCATGGGGGTAATTTACACCATGTGTGCCTGGCTGCAGATGTTACAGAGATATGAAATGGGGAAGTACCAAAGTACCATGCAGTAAATAAACTCTGCACTGGAAACTCAAGTAAACAAAGGACAAAAGTTCAGGTTCATGTCCACAAAGTCTAAATGAGGTAATTTTAAGTCTATTTGTGTGTGTTCTCAGTCAATGGTTTTAGATAATATATAATTCTAATACAACTAGGAGAATTTATTCACTTTAGAAACACAGTAAACCAATGGCTCTCTATTTGAGTGTTTATATTAAGATCATAGTGGTTGTGTGTTCACCTGGAGCCGATCCCAGCTGACTTAGGGCGAAGGCAGAGTACACTCTGGATGAGTCGCCAGTTCATCGCAGGGCTGACACATAGAGACAGGCAACCATTCACACTCACATTCATGCCTATGGACAATTTCGAGTCACTAATTCACCCAATCCCTAGTGCATGTTTTTGGTTGTGGGAGGAAGCCGGAGAACCCAGAGACATGCAAAAGACTTCTCTTTTAAATTATATTTATTCTCCAGAGAACAGTTTATGTAGCACAATTCACTTCTGTCTACTGTATCTGTTGTGAAAGTATTTAATATGTGATATGTGCACATGTTCCTCTTTTTCAAAGGCCATGTCAATGTCTTAAAATACACAACATACAGTAGCGTATGTCCACACGGAATCAGCTGTTTTAAGGCTGTTGTCAAAATGTGTGTGTGTGTGTTATTTAAAGCATTATCTGTGTTCATAAAAATGTCATTTTAACTCTCAGATCAGTCGTCTTTTCCTTAGATGATCCTCAGCAATCTTGACTTGAAACATCCTGTGTTAGGTGTTGTTTTGCTTCATCAAGAGCCTAAATAGAAAAAATTACAAATATCAGCAATAAGAAGCCTCATGAATTCAGTAAAATGAGGCCAAGAGCAGAAGAGAGGGTACCTTCTGGATGGCAGTCATTGCAATGTCATCTTCTTGGTTTTTGGCAAGAATTAAGGCTTTCTCAAAGTAGGAGACCGAAGATTCATAGTTTCCAAGTTTCACTAAAATGAAAGAGAAAGGACATGACATTCAGTACTAACCAACCAAGATGATTATTATTCAAAGTATGTTAACATCATAAAAGATCAAATTACATTGTGATTGTGCCACTAAAACATTTGAATTTATCTGCCATTTCTCATCTGCAATGTACTCTGCCGCAGTGACTGAACGGACTCCGTATTCTTTGGCTTGTTCATGTCGATTCATTTCCAGGTAGCACCAACCGATCTCATGAAACAACCAGGCCCGCTCCAACCCACCACGGACCAGGGGAATCTTCTTCTCCCAGCTGAGAGAAACAAATTAAAGAAACCATTTCTAAAAGGAAATAATCAATTCATCCGTCCAGAACCCCATCCATCCATCCATCCATCCATCCATCCACCTGCCCATCCACCATCTACCCATCCATTAATCCATCCATCCATCCATCCATCCACCTGCCCATCCACCATCTACCCATCCATTAATCCATACATCCATAACCCCATCCATCCATCCATCCATCCACCTGCCCAACCACCATCTACCCATCCATTAATCCAGCCATCCATCCAACCATCCATCCATCATCCACCTGCCCATCCAGCT
>JAQQAE010007518.1:0-15821 GCA_029823295.1 Pseudamia nigra
AGGTAGTTGGTGTGAGAGAAGAAGATGCAGAGGATAGGGTGAGATGGAGGCAGATGATTCGCTGTGGCGACCCGTGAGGGGAACAGCCGAAAGGAAAAGAAGATGATTTGATGGCTCATCAAGGTGGTTTATGGTAGAATTCATTTTTACAGGTCCACAAATATCAGTTAAAAAACTACCACTGACGTAATGCTACACCAATGACTTCATTGAAACTTAAAATGTTTGCCTAGATCTTATATAAATTATCCTCAGCAACATACTAGTTTTTTTTATTGCCATTGAATCACATGAGATTAAACCTTCGCCTTATATAGCTAGATGTATTTATAAGGAATTAGTTGATGAAGAATTGATGTAATTCATCCGGCTTTGCTTTGAAGTGTTGCATAAAAATGATAAGTGTGTATAAATTTTACTTCCTCTGTCTCTGTATATTCCTTAATATACCCTAACTGATTAAAGTCCAGTACCCACACAGATTCCATTTTTGGAGCTTGCCTCACAGGAGAATTCGAGTCAGACTTTAGCTTTTTATATGTGTATATTGTTTAAAGTGCTGCCTAAGATGAATGGGCCTTGGATTCATACGTAAGAGATGAGGTAATGATATAATGGCACTGTTAAGTGCTCCTTTTTAAAAGTCAAGTTCTGAGTTCAAACTCGTACAGTATGAGTGACCTTTGTCGTTGGCATTCAGGTAGTTAAAAAGGTAAAATCCATTTAGCAAAGTGTACCCGTAATGTGTGTGATTATTTTGTATTGTGCATATGTTACCTAGAGGCTTGGTCAGCAGGCATCCTCATGTAATTACTTTGACAAAGGCTGAGTGATTTATGTCATTGAGCCCTTTCCTAAAAGGCTACTATTAAATGGTTTGTGTGTGTTATTTATGAATCTCTGTGTGCAGGTTAATATTTTGTGGCCTTCCCACTGTCATTAATCCTAGTCATATTCATGGTCCGTCAGTCTTGACCAGACTTTAATTAGAGCCAACATACATTGAAATATCTTGTAAATACGCCTAGAGGAAGTGCTTTTCTGATTCATCAGAACATGTCCTGTTTCCTGCACATACGCGGCACTAGAAGAGCAGTTATTCTGCAAGATGAATTAAATGGATATGTATGATTTTATGAGTTGCCTCTTGCCCTTTTTCACACTCTTCATGTCTCTTATTTGCAGCTTATTTATTTTCTGATTGTAAGAAATACAGCATGTAATCTGTAGCTTTCTTCAGTATTTATTTTATATTATCTTGCCTTAAAAATCTTGACCAGATCCTAATCTTTCACCACTTGTAAGCTCTTACAATCTCTCTCTGCCCCTGTGAAGAGCTACTCCATCTATCTTGTTCAGTGAGATAACACTATGCCATGCTGCTGACGGAGCATGCTCTCTACAACAATTTCCTGCCTATGCCAAAAGCATACACTTGCTCCACTCTGGGCCGGAAAACCAGTCTTCATCACCAAGGAGACAAACAGGAAGTGGTGGTGTGAAATTTGTCTGCAACTCCGATAGCTAAACAGAGATAGGAGCTGACATGTGATTAAGCAAAATATAAAAGCACTGCACAAAAGACAGGTATTTGTGTGATCTATGATAATGGTATGGTTTTAAATGTCCTCATAAGTTCTGTTTTTGTGGCACACATTTCATTCCAGCAACAGGGACATTAATCATTAAGAGTGGAGTGTATGAGTGTTTCAAACTGGTGAAAACTACATACTGGGACTCATTCAAGAAATTTCCTCTCAGAACAAATATTGAACCCATTTGTATCATTGCATGCATATATACATACAGTACTGTGCTGGAGGCTTAGTCCACCAATTATAATGACCATACACATGCCTTTCTCAAGCACAGTAGAATCAGAATACACATACACCAACATTTCAGTGTCTCCGCAATGTCAGTGTTAAGTGTTTGCTCCCTTTGCAGCTAAATGTTTTCAAGTATATGGGACAGAAAATATGAGATCTAGTGACTTGAACCAAATTTCATTCTGCACATGTCAGTATTGTTCGTTCTGCTTTTTGTCACAGGAATGGATGTCATGCTAAATATGGATTTTTGCCTGTTGAGGCCATTTAGTTCCACTTTTTATGTTCATACTGTGGACATACGTTCTATATTCCTATTTACAATACTACATATACAACAAAGCTAAAAGTGGATATTTGCAAGTGCTACCTCCATACTGATTTTAGTATAAAGGTTGTTCGTCTTTGTGCATGTTTACGGTCATTACAAAGTTGATAACAAGATGAAAGAAGACGACAAACCTAAGTCTTGTAATAGTACTGCATATTACTGCTTTGAGGTTTACTACTTCTGAGGTTAACTGACACAACACTGTCAAGTTCTCACAGATGTGGACAGTATGTGTGCCTGAAAAGATCAGGCTTTGTTTCTACCCTCATGTGAAATGCAGCTTTGTTGAGTAGGTGACATCTCCTCACTGAGTACCCAGCATCCATCAGTGTCACAGCATCACTGTGACGTCAGTGCCTGTCACACTATCACACTGAAGTGTCCTCGGATATGGCATCTTTGGACTTGCCATCCCCTGCATGCTTTGCTGTGTTAAATGCCTCTTTCTTTGTTTATGCTTTCTTTTCTTATTATTTTCATTTTTTCCTTCTGTTTGTAATTTCTGTAATCTGAGTGTACAGCACTTTGGTCAGCTTTGTTGTTGTTGTAAAGTGCTCTATAAATAAAGTTTCATTGATTCATTCATTCATTCATTCATTCATTCATTCATTGATTTAGTGTACAACTGAAAGTCTTTACGTATCTTTGGACATTTTTTTATATTTTATTTGAGTACATTTGACCTACACAACTTCAAGTAAGCAGTTAAGGTGGACAAATCTCTTAAGTGCATTTCTTATACTAATTAAGCTTATAAAAATGTCTCCCAAACAAAACCCAAAATATGGAGCCTTTTCTTATTAAGGTGCCAATTGATTGATTATTTTGATAATTTGTTTACTTTCTTCATTATTGTGAGTATTTTATTCATTTTTGTTCTGTGTCACACTAGATTGTTTTTTTTCTTCCTGTTTATGCATTTTATATTTTTTGGTTCATTTAGTTGCATGGGTGTTAAGCTGAATATTGTGCTATGAATTACACTCCACCAAAGTCCCCCATAATCACTTCACATGATCACAGTATTTTACTAATAAACCATGTTGTTGTAGTCCAAAATAAAATCACAAAAAATGTTAAGAAAAGGTCAAAGCACACTTCCTTTACAGAGCCCAGAAGCGTGCCAAATATCCACTGGTCAGTCAGTGCGTCATGCTGAGGCCCTTCTCTGTACCATCTGCTCTAACACCTTGGTCAATCTGCAGTGCTGAAAACAATGTCTTCGATATGCAAGGCAGCTGCTGGAATAGTGAAATATCAGGTTATTAATAGATCTGTGCAGCATGCCAGAACACCTATTTGTAGGCAACAACAAATACACAAGGACACAAAGAGACAGACATACCCATAATGTACTGTATGTGTGTCAGGTTGTGTCTGAGTCATACGAAACGCCTGGTCTACGTATTTCAGCAGTGTGATGCAAGGCCAGCTCCAAAACTCACACATTGAGAATCCTGCAATGTACCGTATGTGATGGAAGCCCCACTGTTTAATCATTATGCAAGGTGTATTGAAGCATTCTGTATTTGTGCTTGCGTAGCTGAACAATGGTCAATGTACAGTTAAAAATAAACTGGATCATACTCTAACTCGCACTATGTAATTATAAATGGCAAGAAAACATTTTGAAAACCCAATGTAAACTGAATTTGCAAGTGGTAGTTTCTGTATTTTCCAAATCTTTTTATTGACTAGTAGAAGTTTTTCCCACTGGGAATTGTTCTGCACTGGTTATACGATTGTTTATGGGAGGACAGTGAGATGTAACCATTTTTAAAAGGTTCTTTTTAGCCCTACCGGTATATTGCACTTTTTGTGTGTTTTACACTCTGAGTGATTTGAATGAAACTGCATTTTGTAATATTTATGGCTTTCTTCCCTCACACAATGAATACAGAAAAATTCACATAACATTAAAATACAGTATAAAGTCATGGTGGCAAAGGTCTATTGGCTTGCTATGTTTTACTACTGCTATGTAGCTCAACTGAAGTAAAAGCCAAAATTAACCAGTGTTTTGTTTTCTTTTGCACATTAATCTTTGCTCAAATGTGATAGTCTTGTGATGTATCTTTTTGTAGGATATATGCTTTCACTGATGAGGGTTTTTTTTCTTCCCCAGATAAATGAATTAAGCCACGTTCAGATTCCTATCATGCTCATGCCAGATGACTTCAAGGCCTACTCCAAGATTAAAGTGGACAACCACCTCTTCAACAAGTAGGGTCTTTTTTGGCTTTTTAATAAGTATATACAGTAGTATATTAGCTCAAAAAACGCTGTTAATGACATTTGCTGTCTTTGACATTTCTAATGTGTAAACAGGGAGAACATGCCCAGCCATTTCAAGTTCAAGGAGTACTGCCCTCTGGTGTTCCGAAACCTGAGAGAGAGGTTTGGCATTGATGATCAGGATTTCTTGGTATGAACAGACACTGTACACTCACAAATAATCAACAAAACAAGCAGCTTTACTACCACTGAAAAGTCAAAAATGTCTAATATCATTTGTTATCTAAATTATAGACTCAATCCATATGTCTATCCACAACCATGGTGAATAAACTCTTGAGCTGTATCTAGTAAACTTTATGCTCCAAGGCACTTTTTCCTTTGCTTCTTTCATTTCAGCTCACTCCTCATCTTCTTTTATTTTCCACTATTTTCTAGTAAATCCCTATTCCCAGTGCAGGCAGTGAGTTGGCAGTATTTGGAGGTCATTGTGTCCCACCTCAGTGCAGCTGTCCTTCTCACATGTTTATATAGTGTTTGACTGGCTACAATGAGTGGCAGTTGGGGGTGTTAAGATACTGTCCAGCACAAAGGAATGTCCTGATTTTTCCCACATTAAACTATTTCCTTCAATAGGTATGTCACATTATAGACAGAAAGGTTTATTGGTTTGACCATTTTCTTTTTTACTCTTGCTTTGAAAGTAACCTGCAGGCATTATTTTTGTTAAATTAGTATACCTCCTTGTTGCCAGTGGTTATAGCCAGCTGTTCTTTCAATGACATGCAGCAGTAGCTATTAGTTTTAATGAGGTACACTAGCACCCTTAAATGAATTTTTTTGGGAGGGTAACATAAGTGTGGACAGATTAATCTTTTTCATTCACATTATGATAAATGCCCAGTACTGAAAATGACCAAATCCTTAAATTATATATTTGAAATCTTTTCATCTCTGACCACCTCAGGCAAAAGGCCTCTTAAATATTTTCAGCCTGCATCACAGACTCACACAGAGTTTCACTGGGGCGTGAACTATAGGTAGAGGCTTAGTGATCAAGCTTTTTAAGTCCTTGAGAAACAAGACTTCAAAGGTTAGTCCTCACTTTGCAGTACAAGCAGTATAGATACTATGAGTCAAACAGAGGAGGAAAGTGAAGGCAGAGGACATCAGGAATTCTTTCAGAATGAGGCATTGAACCAGGGTTGCGGGTCATGTTACTTTTGAGCTCTAAAGTCTGGGCAGCAGCTGTTTGTGTCTGCGTGTAGGTTTGGGCAAGCAGTAGACATAAGATCAGACCTCCATATGTTTAGACTGGAGAGGATCATAGTCAGTCCGATAATCATGTGAGTATTTCAGATTTTGAACAAACTGGAGGATTTCACTTCACCACAATCTATTTTTAATATTGGAGGTATTTTTGTCTTAGTTTATTCTTTCACAACTGTTTTTTGTAATAACTCTAGCCAGATCAGCAGTAGAGTGGAGTGAAATTTAAACGAAAAATATGGAGGTAGTCTTTCTAAAGGGTTTGAAATTTGCAACAGAGTTGACATTGTCAAGAAGACAACCTGAACATATGTCAGTCTGTGCTTCCTGATGAACATGATCATTATATTTTCTGTCTGTTTTTGCTTTGTATGTTTACAGAACTCTTTGACACGCAGTGCCCCTTTGAACAGTGAGGCCCAGGGAAGGAGTGGGGCCCGCTTCCACACCTCTTATGATAAACGCTATGTTATAAAGACCATCAGCAGTGAGGATGTGGCTGAGATGCATAACATTCTAAAGAAATACCATCAGGTGACACCAGCCTGTCTTTTCTTAAAATTGGCAAATGGAAGCATTGATTAAATCCATAAATACGGTAGGCTGAATCTGTTGCTTTTTAATCTGTATATCACAGGTTACAACTCCTACAGCCATTCAGTCCACAGTTAATTTCAAACTAACAGTATAGGACTATAACTGTCTGTATTAGTGTTTACAGTATCCCTCTGCTGTAGGCGATAAGCATTTTTGTGATCCATAAATTGATATTTCCTGCTTCCTTTTGGTAGTTCATTGTGGAGTGCCATGGCAACACTCTGCTGCCTCAGTTTCTTGGGATGTACCGGCTTACTGTGGATGGAGATGAGACCTACATGATTGTTACACGAAATGTGTTCTCCCATCGCCTGTCTGTCTACAAAAAATATGATCTCAAGGTAGGAGGGGAGTGGACAGACTTGACAAAATAAACATCGTAAACAAGCACCAATTGGAGTTGTTATAATTTAAAGTTTATGCCGAATCACCTCTATGTGTAACATAACTAAATTTAGCCGTTTGATGTGAGGTCTTACAAACCGCATCGGGGGCATTAGGATATCAGGAAATAGAACAGGGTAAACACCCAACTAAACTGAGGTTCTGAAAGCTTCCATTTCTGACATGAACCACGGCATGAGTGTCTTCATGAATGAGGACAAAGGGAACGCCTACTGCAAAATGTTACAGGTTGCTCGTACCAACTGAGTGGTGGGGAGTAATTATTCTTTTCTGCTTCAGGGTTCCACTGTGGCAAGAGAGGCCAGCGACAAGGAGAAGGTATAGTCACCTGCTGTGATCCAGGGTCCAACTACACACATTTAAAATTCAGGAAAGAGAGGATTGCTTTGAAATTTGACATATGCGTCAAAAAGATAATGATAATAACTTGGCAATAATAGATATAACAATTACCGTGTAAATAAGTCTTTAGTAGTAGTACGTTTAGGATGATCATAACAAAGAATGGTGCGTTTTTGGGTTAATTTAGGCACTGGGCCCTTATTGGTCTCAGAATCACATGCATCACTTTACAGAAAATCCAAACTGTCACACATCTGGGCACAGTACTGCTCATGTAGGTCACTTGATATAAATTTTGTCCGTTGAATAGGTAATTACTCTGATATTATTTGTGAAGGCGGTTTTCCATTGAGGCATTTGTCACTTAACTGATAGCTGCACCTTCTGCTTAATATAATGATGGTGACAGGCAGAGTCAGTGTGAATCTTTGAAGAAGGAACCATAGGAACCAAAAAAGTACATAAAAGCTGCATGTATTTTAAAATAATCATTTAAAGAATTAACCAAAATATTAAACATTGTTTCACCCGTTGTGGTTGAAGAATAATCTGGTTGTTTAAAAGCCATTGGGCAACTAGAGAATGAGAGAGAAAGAACCAATTGTGTTTCCAGTGGTTTCAATAACTTGCACAGCTTCTGACAATTCAAAGCTTACTGTCATCACCCAAATAGCTCAACTAACACAATTACAGAGCTTTGTTTGCCCTTTGGGTTACATGACAGTAGCCAGTATCCATCTCCTTCACTTAGCACCAACTTCATCACCTCATTCCCTTTCGAGCTCCTGCACGCTCTTTGAATCTCTTTAATTTGCTTCATCCCCTCTAACCTTGCTTCAGCTGTTCCTTTAGTTTCCCTGCTTGCTGTATGTTTGTGAAAGGTGGGAGGCTGTTTGTGTTTGAGTGTTTGGGGTTTTATTTAATCACATGTCGTCCTGTAATTTTAAACAGTTTTATGTGGTGTGTTTTAACATATCTGTGCCCGTGTGTGAGTTGTAAATATGAGCAAAATGTTCTGTCTGATGTGATGCGAGAGTGAAAACAGGTGTTTTTTTCTGTTTTTGGCTTGTGGCTGTTTGGACAGTGTAAGATTAATAATTCACATACTAATTGTGATGGATATTTTACCAGGATTAAACATTGCTTCTTTTTAAATACAAGACTTTGGCCTTTTGAATGACCAAAGCAGCACAAAGTGTCCTTTGAATGATCAGACTTCAGAGCACTGTCCCTTTGATGTTAGCTCAGCAATACTGAAGGTGACCTACTGCCTGTCCACAATTCTCTTTTCTCAAAGTGTCCACATGTCATTGTGTGGAGTTTTGACTGACCATGAAAAGTTTTGTATTTGAGAGTAATGAGCTTTTGACCCATAGTGGGTTTGTGGCAGCTTAATGTGTGAGGCACCAAGCAGTGGATCATGGAAGACCTGTAGGGAATTCCCCAGACTAAATATAGACTGTTATGAATGGAAGAAGAAGCAAAACATTATTGGGATTAAAACAGATCAATGGAAAAACAAAGCTGATGAGGATTTAACACACGTATGAATCTACTGTGTGACCTCTTTTTGTCTGCAGCTCAGCTTTTTGTGAAAGACTGTTTGGCAGAAAGCTGCAGATTAACATACAGTACGGCACATGCTTTCTGTACTCACTGACTACCATGACTTACATTTCACGAGATTGTGCCTAGCCATACCCCTAATTTTAAAAATGTACACATCATATACCTAGAGTTCCCATACACAAGGCTCAGAGATTCAAATCAAATCTATGATGAGGCAGCACATACAAAACCTTCCCACATCAGTCTCACTTTGATTGCTTTTGATGGCCGTGAATGAATACTTTTGATTGCTGTAAATTCTCCTATAGTGAAATCTAATAGGCTAAGAAGAAAAATTGCATATTTCATTCAAAGTTACAGTGTGTTTATAAATAATACAACTGCTTCACTCACAAACAACAAGCACAGCACGATTCTCTCCTGACTGCATGACTGTCTCCCTTTCATGCATGCATTTGCATGGTATATAATGTTTTCTGCATATTTTTTGAGATTACATTGTTCTGATTTTTATGAACACCAGCCCATTCTTTTGCACATTGTGGACATGCTCTGTTCTACCTACACATGACATGTATTTTTCTTTTTGCACAAAAATAAATTTTGTGGTTCTGCTAGCTGCTGTCTCAGGGATTTGCCTATCACAGCAGCAGGTGATTTCCTGACAGTGGCTTTAGCTCATCATAACTAAAGCCTGGACTAGGTGAAAGTGTTCTTACTCAGGCTCATCTCTACCTCAAATCTTACTAGATGCTTTATCTTGTCGTTGTATCACAAATCCTGTTTGTGACCCGTTTTGGACTCTGACCTACAATTTTGAAACACAGGAGAAGGTGATTCTGATTATTGCAATATTTTGGTCTATTACCTGGAAAGGAGGTTCCGTATAATTGTTTAATAGCAAATGATTGTTCAGTACTGTCTGTGTGTAGCAGGTTTCTGTTACTGTCAGCAACAGGTGTTAGTTGCTTTTTACTCTCTACCTGCTCTGGCAGGTATCTCCAGTAGGTGAGGTGGTTTTAATGTGTCAGTATGATTGTGTGTGAGCTACGTTCATGCTGGGTTTGTAGCCCCAAGTGTTAATATTCCAAGCCCCTAGAAATAGTACTGTACCATACCTGACGAGAAGAATACAGGTCTATAGAGAACATATGAGTTTAACTCCTTGCTCTGCATAGTTCTAGCTCCTGCGTGCTTTTGATGAGTTCTGCCACACTGCTTCCTTTTTCTATGAGGAGTTTGTCAGCAACCGTGCTAAAAATCACAATCCATATGTAGGTATTCTTAATAATGCATGCATAAAACTGTTATGAATGCTTTATTCCTAAATGTTGACATTTGGACATCAAGAAAAGAATTGAAGTCTGCTAGCACAAACTAAAAGTGTAATGTAGTCATTGCAGTGATTGTTGGATGGACACTGATCTACACTTTCTTCTCATGTGTGACACAATAAGAAACTAAAGATAGTCATAAGAATCTTTCGCGTCAGTGGCCTTTCCATCCCTCTGCCAATTTAAAAACCGATTGTGTTCTGTTACTTTTTAAACACTTTGCCTTTACTTCCAACTTCCTTCCTCCCTTCCTCTCTCCTTTCTTCTCTCCTCTCCTCCTACCCCACCGTCCCTCCCTCGCTCCCCCTTTTCTAGCAGCCGCCCCCACCAGAGGATGTGCCCCCGCGGCCCAAATCTGGTAACGTTCAGCAAAGGCTGCAAACACTACGGATTGCCACGCGCTTTTACTGCGCCATGAAACACGTAAGAGATGTAAGAAAACCAGGGCTCATATACCAGGCATGATCTATTAAACCAATCTTTTTTTAATGTTACTTTTTGTGCGGCTACTTTTTTTTTTTTTTCTCTCTCGTCTTCAAGCTGATACACTCTTATTTATGGGTCATATTCTGCACATTCTTCACTCATTTACAGTCGCCTTACACTGACCTTGTCAGCAAGTCTGAGTTTAATTTTAGCGCTTTTATTTCTGTTTTCACCAATCACTCAGTGGCACCAACATCTATCTGAAACACTGGAGAACAAAAGTGGAGCTCTAAATTCAGAAAGGAACTCAAAAGAGGAACCAGGCAATTTGAGATGAAGTACGAAGTTGTTTCAATTCTGGAAAGAGGAATTATTTCAGAGACTGAACTTACTTTGTATTGTCATCTTGGTAAATGACTGAAAGTTTCATAACAATAATATTTACAATAAACTACAGTTATCTACTGGCACGTCTTTAAAAACACACATGTATTTTTGCTTTTTTAAACACAAGGTTGTAGCGCAGAAATCATCAGACGAACACCTACGTGTAGGCACACAGCCGCCTTACATTACACAGATGCAGAAGCATAAACCAGGCTTAAGACTGCATTAAATGAAGATGTGGCCTTCTGCAGCCGAAAATGTTTAGCTTTGGAAATGATGCCTGGCATTCAGTACGCAGCTGCCCGAGGACCTAGTCTAAGCGACTAGTCAGTTGCTTACATTTTTGAATGCTGACATTTTAGATTAATTGCTTAATATTTATTCAAACCAATTATTATTGTGAATCACATTGAATGGATGAACTTTTGTTTTCCTGAGGCAACAAGACAGCAACACAGGTTGGCAATGGCTCTGACCACCTTGCTGACAGGAGACAGAAACAAAATGGGATTGACTATTTAACATGGGGGAGAGTCACCTGTCATACAACTTTGCATGGCTCATCTACACCTCTCTCTTTCTTCCAAAGTTCAATATATCTTTCAGTTTTTCTTCCCAGCCCAGTATTCATCACTCAAGAGTCAGGTGCATCATTGTAGTCAGTGTAATAGAGAAAGTCCGTGACAGGCAGTGATAGAATCCTCTGCATGACTGACGGAAGCATCAAAAGTAATGAAGCACGTACAAAGACTGAGAATGTATGGTATGGAAACAAAAGATAGATGAAAATGGATTTGTAGGAAGATGGATGGATGTGTGAGCTCAGGTGCCAGCATAGCTGAGCAGCCAGTGAAATGCTTACAGATAATATTCAGTCATTGCAATCAACCTCAGGTTGTGTCCTTATTTATTTTTATGTTGCATCTTTGTTCAGTTCAGACAGGTGCACATCCCATATTTATCATAAATTGAAGGTCTATGTCTGTATATATATGTGCTCAAATGTCATTTGATGTGAGATGTGTTCCTGTGTTTATTAAGTATGTGTGTATGTATGTATGTGTGTGCTGTCATTAGAGCTCATTCTAATGCTACAAAGTGCTGTTATGTGTTGCTGTACTTCTCCTGCTACCATAGAAACACTGTAGTAGCTAAACTGCTGCTGTTGCCCTGTTACCTCATTTCCTGCTCCCTTTTTCCTCAGTGACTTGACACCAGGCCCCGTCCCTCCTCATATAACATCTCTTCCCCTATAGGCTGCTGGCAGTGTTACAGCAGCTTGGTTTAGAAACATTAGACACGTAAATAGGCCTCCATTCTGCCCTTAAGATGAGTAGTGAGAAGTCATGCTTTAGAAATTTATTACAGATAATAGTTTCTTAGATGCAAATTACAGTCTGCTTGTGAGATGCATCTTAGAGGAGCCATGTTAGTATGAATTAATAATAGCTGATAATAATTCTCAATTAGTGAACTGATGGAAGTCATGCTTTTTGGACTCTAGCCCAGTGCCAAAAATGGTGTTTAACAGCTATCGATGATGCCTTTTTTGTCATGACACAAAGTGTATGGATCTACCAGATGCATTTAATAAGCCTAACATAGTAAAAATAAAGGTGCTTTATGTTTTATGTTGTATTGAGAATATAAATGTTCCAATTTAAACAAGATGGGAAATGTGTGAAGTCAAGAGTGATGCATCAGATGGATCTTTACCATGCTGTGAGCATGCTGCATGAAGTACATTATTAATAAACTGGGAAGAGGGCAGCTGTGGTTTGGACAGGCTACCTGTATTTACAACTGCCATCTGTTTGGTTGAAACAGACAGACTTGTCAAACAAACCACAGGTATAAAGCCTCATTTATCTACATGGTGTGTTTCAACATGCAGCATCGTCTGATCGAGAGATTTAAACACATTATTGACGCGATCAGTTTACATATTGTGTCATCATGCATTTTGAAACACCCACTTACCTTTCAGTGCCTATGAAAAGTACTTGCCCCCTTGGATGTTTTCAGTTTTGTGGCTTTTTTTTAAACTGAATCATCGTCAATATAATTAAGCTTTTTTGAAAGGAATTTTCACAGAACAACTCATTTAATGTTTCTATGACGTATTGTCAGTTAATTAAAAACATGTATGTAAAATAAGCGATTACATTTGTATTGCCCCCCTCAAATCAGTATTCATTATATTCACTTTGGATCACATTTATAGCATTCAGTGTAGGTGGGTAGGTGTCAGCCTGTCTTACACATTCAAATACTGATAAACTTTACCTTGTGAAACTGCTCCAGCTGTGTCAGGTAGATTGGGGATCAAAAGATTGAAAAACTCCAAGTCCAGCCAGAAATTCTCTTGGATCGAGGTCTGGGCTGATTGGCCACTTCACAACATTCACTTTGTTGTCTTTAAACTACATTTCTATATTCTATTTGCTATATGTTTTGGGTTACTGTCTTGAAAATCCCTGGAAAATAATTTTTCTCCCAAGTTGTAGTTATGTAGCAGACTGATTCTGATCATTCTCCTATGGTCTCTCCTAAATTTTCTGTTTTTTTAAATACCCTCTGCCTTTAAAAGCCTTCTAGGAGTCACAGTGGAGATGGTCTGTGTCTGATGATTTGTAAAATTCAAAAATGGCATCTAGTCTGATGGCCAAAAGTCTCAATTTTTGGTTGCAGACCCAAAAACATTCTTCTAGTTGCTTTTGGAGTCTCCCATGTCTGCTGGTGAACTTCAGTGGAGATTTAGTCAGAGTTTTTTGTCTTTGCCACTCTCACATAAAGCTTTGAGTGGTGAACTTAGTCAAACATTTTCCTCCATCCATTCAGTAGCTGAAGCTTTGAACTCGTTCAGTGTCATCATAGGTATGTTGGTGACTCACTTTGTCAGGACGGCCTGCTCTAAGCAAATGCATGTGCCACATTCATCCCATTTCTTAATGATGGTTCTAACTGAACTCGAGACATTCAGTGATATGGAAATATTTTCATATCCATACCTAGACTGATACTTTTCAGTGACCTTTTCAGGGAGTTGCTTGGAGTGGTCTGTTATTTTCACAGTGTCATTTATTTAAGTAATACTGATACACTAGTCACTGGACCTTCCACACACAGTTGTCTATACTACTGTTGCTTAAACATTCACTGCACTCCATCTCCATTTCACCAACTGTGACACTACCAGCACTGTTTGACTGGACCCTTATTTTCAGCCATTTTAAAGGGGTGAATACATATGTATCACTTTCTATAATGTGTTTTAATTGACACTACTTTCTAGAAATATTTTTCATGACCTCAAACAGTTGGTATTTTGTAAATTCTGTTCAAAAAAGCCATGTTATACTGATTCAGTAGTTGAAGGTAATAAAAAGGAACTATCCAAAGCGAGAATACTTTTCATATGCACTGTAACTATATTGTATTGCCATATTACAGTGTTATACAGTATGTCATATACTGTGTATGTTTGTTCTTAGTATTCTGGGGAAAAAGATGAAAAACAGGGATGCTGGTGTCGATTGTTTTACTTAATCATTTCCATCTGTATAGATATTTGACCATAAAGTGAAAAATCTGACTCATTGATTTCAAAATGACATTTATGTGATTGGGTGTACATAGTGATACTTTCTAATCTCCCAAAAAGAAAACTAGACATTTCATGTGAACACCAGACTTCTGTTACATTTTTGCCCAGCTATGCTGCGTTCTGTTCTGTTAATAGTCTAGACCTGTGGTTGGCATTGTTGTTTATCTGCTCATTGATCTCCAATACTAATGGGTAGGCGAAGGAGCTGCCGACATACAAGGATAATGACTTCATCAATGACGGGCAGAAAATCTACATAGATGAAGAGAACAAGAAAATGTTCCTGGAGAAGCTCAGGAAAGATGTGGAGGTAAGACTCCAACTGTGGTTACTTGTATCTACATAGGCTTTGTGCTAGCTCATTGTTTAAATTGAACAGATACATTTATTCCTATATTCTCTTTTGTAACTCATTTTTCTTTTTTTACCTCTACTTTTCACCTGCGTTATCTGTCTCCTTAAATTCCTGCATCTACAATGTCCCTTCCCTTCTCTTTACTTTTATCCGTCACTGATAGTTCCTCGCCCAGCTAAAGCTCATGGACTACAGCCTGCTGGTGGGAATACATGATGTGGAACGAGCTGAGCAGGAAGAGGTGGAGAGCGAGGATAATGAGGCTGAGGAGGAAGGTGAAAGTGACGGAGGGGGCATCGGGACGCCCCCTGACAGTCCCAGCAACACCCTGGACAGCACCAAGCCACTGTCACCTGGAGAGTTTGACCCCGCTATTGACGTTTACGCCATCAAAAGCAATGAGAGTGAGTAACCAACTGCAACATACACTCAATTCCTTGTACTGTATTTGACAGATCATTACAGCAGTTCTCTTTGGTACATTTCTCAAATCATACATGACTTTTACATTTTTAATGTTGACGGACCATATAGTTGCAAAACAGAAATGACTAGTTTGTTTTGTAGCATAGAGGGAATAAATAGAACATTAGAAAATTATGAAACACCCCTTAGGCACAAATTAGGGCCAGGTTCTCATTTGTTAAAACATAACGAGAGAGCAAGTCATCAACTCATAACACATATACAAAAAGATCTGGCATATTGGAATTCTAACAATAAATGTAATATGCAGATTATGTCAACTCATGTTTAACCATTTTGTATGTAACAGCCTATCATGGAATGATGCCTTATTTTGTAGGGGTCAGACAACATTTTGAGCATCATGACATAAGCAAACAGCGTTAGAAACAGCTGACAGTTACATAAGTGTTTGCATGAATGCGCCAGAACATTTTAAATTAAAAATCACATGAACTTCTTTTCATAATTTGCATAAGTAACTAGGTGATATGGAAGATGGAGAGGTGATTTGAACAGAGATATGTGGCAGAGCAACAGGAAAAGTCTTACACACAATTGAGAGCGCCCCCTGGTGGGCATTATCGGTCTAAAGCAGGGGTGGGCAACGAGGGCCGGTGTCCCTGCATGTTTTCCAACTGTCTCTTCCCTACCCATTGTCTCTGCCCCA